>OX442361.1:4503903-4523903 GCA_949357725.1 Hyperoplus immaculatus
GTGTGTGTGTGTGTGTGTGTGTGTGTGTGTGTGTGCTTCAGACGACAACAAACAACAGACTTTCTCCCTGAGGAGAAGGGGGAACTAAATCAACAGGGTGCTGTTTCTGTTGTCACATACAGTACAGCACACTCACATTCACACACAATCCTACACAGAGAGGACGGAAGCCAATTGTTATATTGTGTGGGCTGTGTGGCACTGCCTTTATTATAGGTTTCAATCATAATGAAAAGCTCTCATGTAGTTTTTTCCTGTACTTATGGCTTAGAATATTTGTGTTCATTTACGGTTAGTCATTGAATTACTAATGGCGTTTTGAAGAGTGATACAAAAGGGAAATGCCTGGAATATTTAGAACATGCTGCATAGGGCTACTGTCTGCTATAATGTTTTTTTTCTAAGTTGAGGGAAATCTGGATCTACTTTTATGCGATCTGTCATGAGACCAACGTTTTGGACAAAAGTTTGTTTTTCTTTAAATCTTGAAATGGAAATGAAAAAGTCTCTGAACTGTGGGTGTGTAACCTAATACTGTTACAATAGCTTCACTGTGCGTTCCCCTGTATCTGAAGGGGGGATGACACAACTAGCAACTCATCAGGAAAAATGTTCTGGTTTTGTCTGGCTAAAATATCTAAGTCAACACTCGACACCACAATTATTTGGCAAACGAGCAAAATTGTGTCAGCTTGTCCGCTGGGTGAAAAGTGTTTTTATTCCGTTTCCAACCAATAGCAGTCGACGTTAGGACAAGACAGTGACTCATCGCTTTCTCTTTCTCCATAATTCAAAACCCCTTTTTTACAATTCCCGTCAGTGTCCTGTTATTTAAAAGAACAAAATGTGCTTATATAAACTGTACGTCAAATAGGTTTTTGTCAAGGGGAGATGAAAAACTGCAACAATTTTGGGTAACACTTTATAATAACTATCCGTTGTAACTCGTTAATAGATCATTAGTAAACTCTTAATTAATGATTATTAATGATTTGTTAAGTGTTTGTTAGCAGTTTGTTAAGGATTTATAACAATGGTAGATAGTTAATAGTTTAATAATTGAATCAGTTCATCTGGGAGGTAATCCGAGATTAACTGATCACGTCACGTTCAAGTCCATGGCATGCACAGTGTGTATTCAGTTTATTTAAAAATATTTGAAAATGGGGCTGCCCTCAGTTGCCCATGCACTGTGTATAGTCTATAGCCTATTTCAGCCTCGTCGGTATCTCGGATTACCTCCCAGATGAACTGATTCAATTATTAAGCTATTAACTATCTACCATTGTTATAAATCCTTAACAAACTGCTAACAAACACTTAACAAATAATTAATAATCATTAATTAAGAGTTTACTAATGATCTATTAACGAGTTACAACGGATAGTTATTATAAAGTGTTACCCAATTTTGTTTTGTGAACTTTATTGACACATTTATTATGTAGCAAAGCTGATATCACCTACTTTTAGTCAGCATACAAAGCTATCTCCCTACAGTTATTATTATGCATGTACTGTATTCCTATCTCCCCTCGTCCTTGAGGGCGCTACGATAAAGTCGGGCAAACAAGACAGTTTGTCTCCAGCTCCGTTCTCGCCCCATTATCTGGTTATTGTTTCATTTTGAGTCCTTGTCTTTTCCTTCCTTTGTTTCCCATCAGCTGCCTCTGACCTCGTTGCATTCAACACATGCATGTCTACTGTAGCAAATACACTGATATCATATGTGCAAAGAGCTTTATCTAAGAAAAGGATGAATGTAAAAATACAACACCGAAAATAGACATGTCAGATTGCTGTGTTGGTAGTTAGACACACACAGTCATACACAGTCAGTGAGGTTACTCGTGTCAAGTCAGTCAGTCCTGTGCTATTGTCTGGTCATCTATGAAATGCACCATCTGACCAAGTTAAGTGCAGCCAAATTGGACCCCAAAAAGTCCTTTCCCCCTAGCTTGAAATTCAGTTTCCTTTTGCAGTAGTCCACATCCCTTGGTAAAGAAAATGAATGCTGAAACTTGACAGATACAAATACAAGTCATTGAAAGAAAAGTGTTTTGTAATGCACTTCCTAAAAATGCCTGTCAAATTCCTATGACATTTTATTCAATGGAGACAGAATTGTGAAGTTTTTAGCTTTGGAGTTTATTTGATTTTTTTTTTTTTTGAGAAGCTGAGAGTTATTTTCAGCCATGATGCTGCTCTGTGGAATATTAGGTTCATGAGATGGCTCCTTTATTCTGTCACACCGATCCACCCAATTTGATGTTTAAAGAATTGACAGCACTAATAATGTGTGCAACGTCCTGGAAAGCAGCGTTGAACTCATTCAGCCCTCCTCTGATGGTGACGCCTGCTTGTTTGTTTACATCCTAACCAGTGATGCATTGGTTAAAAAAATGTTACAAGGAAAGATGCAACTGTTGTAGCCTGATTGTTGTCTGTGTGTTTAGGACTCCAAGGTTGACTTCAGCTGGTAGCGTTGCTGGAGTGCTGAGTGTTTGATACACTGAAGGACATTTAGAATGAAAACAGGCAAGATGTATTCCATTTGACATGTATTGAGAAATTAGGGCTGGCCCGAATTATTCGAATATCCGAGTATTCGTTTGTTAAATTAGTATTCGGAGCTCAATTCAGTATTCGGGATATTCGTTTTTTTTTTATTATTATTATTTTTTTAAAAAAAAAAATTTTTTGCAAAGGTAGCTCAAACTGCAGTATATTTTGTCAGCAAACAATATTTGGATACACAAGTTATAAAACAATTGTAAAATACAAATTAGACGTTCATTTAAAATATATTATTGAATTATTTGAACTTTGACCTAGTTGGCCGCTGCCCTTTGCACAACCAGTGATGTAGTAGGCTACGTGATGTTACCAGAGTGAGGCAAACTAAAAGCGGCACCAAGCGCAGGGAGAGAGAGATGGAGGAAGAATAGATTGTGTTCCTAATAACTCTATATAGGCTACCACAACATTAGCGCGATTTCGGAAGAAAATGTAATGCTTATGCTTGCCGTAATGCTAACGTTAGCTTAGCTCAGCTGTTTGTTTACATCAGCCATAATCAACCGTGACTTGCTTGCATCATGGGAATAGGCGGTCAATAATGGATATAATATGGACAAAAAAGACTATCAATATTGGATCTTTGTATGGATTTATAAATCGCCGAAAAGATGCACTTTCCTTGATGAATTGATAAGCTCCTGTAGGCCTATGGGTTACGATGGCGCAGAGGACAGCTGATTTGGAACGAAAAACAGCTGTTGCCTCCACGGGGTAAGGAACTCCAACTTTACTACCGTTCGAAAGTTATTAAAGCATAAACAAACTACGCAGCTTGCTGTCTCGGCTCACACACTCGGTTTCAGTGAGTACATTGGCATTATTAATGTTGGTTTGATGGTGTTTTTCTGGAACGAATATCCGAATATTTGCTCGGAAAAACCAACGAATACTCGAAGCCTGATAAATGGCATTCGGGCCAGCCCTATGAGAAATAAGTCAAAGGCTAAACCTTTTTTTCCAGCATTTAGGGGCCATATTCACAAAACATTTCAAGGCTAAGAGTAGATCTAGGAGATTTAGGAGTAACTCTCAAAAATAAGGGGCGTTTCACTCCTAATTTTACGACTCCTAACTTTTTAAGATCCGTGTAATTCACAAAGCATTTTAGCGCTAAAACTAGCTCCTAAATCTATGAAATAAGTCACTAAGAGTAAATCACAGACAACCATTTGATGGTGTTTTGGAGAGATTTAATGCTATTGAGCTTTAGAAAAGGTACCTTTAATAGCTGTAAGGGGTTAATGATCTTAGTTAAGCTATATTTAGAAAGTATAGACACATTTATATTTATCATATTTATATAAAAAAATATTTATTAAGTTCCTTTTCCTGCAGTTGCTTTGGGTTTATGATGCACTGAAAGCTACTGTTGGTGTCACGTTTGGGTTTAATTTCCTACTAGAGGCATATATGTGGCGCTTCGCAACATCTCCTACGTTCCACAGGTCCGCTACTGTATAGTTGCGCGTCTCGCCTTTTTCTTACCGCATGCACTTTACGAGTAGCCTGGCTCCGCCCGCCCGCCTACTTCCGGCCAAATTTTATTTTCCCTTCAGTAGTCAGTCTGGGTGTACAGCCCATTTCCCAGTTTTGCCGGAGATTCGACAGCCGGTCCAATCAGCGAACAGAGCGAGTGGCTGAGAACGATGACGTCGAAGTCGCGCTCCAGTTTCAGTTGCCAGAAGCCGGCTCATGACACACGTGACGACCAAACGTTATGCGATTGGTTGGCTAATCCAGAGTGGCACTGGGCAGATCCAATAGTTTTAAACTTTAACAGACACCCGCCTCCATGAGTGAACGTTTGCCAATTACAGCACTGCCAGACCTTCTGTACAAATGAAATGAAGTACGATGGTCTGGTAGCACCAGGCTACTTTACGAGTTCGCTGGCTGTTGTTTCTAAATTGTGAATTTCCTGGTTCATCGCTGTCTGACAATTGCTGCATAGTCCGCCGTTGAGAGAAATACAGTGAGAGTACATGGCGTGCAGCTGTTCAATGAGGATATATTTTTCGATTCAAATCATTGTAAAATTTAAAATGAATAGGCCTATGTGGCGCTATTGTAGGTTAATTGTGAACGAATGTGTGGGAAACCCTGCAGTATCTTGGGTTCATGTTAAATCAGTGTCACTTGTCATTAATTGTATATAAAAACTCTTTACTTTAATACAGCGACACAATATGGATATCTCCCACAGTGTTTCTATCATAAATTCACTCTTAGCTCTCATTCCCTCTCAGCCAATCACTGTGGGCATAGAAGGTATGAACATGATGTCATCCATAGCAACAGGGTCAACACCGCCCTCTAGTCTTAGCTTAGGAGTCCCTCCCATTCCTTAGGGGCCACTCACACTAGGGCCGCGGCCCCGTGCCAAAGCTCATTAGCATACTAAAGTCTAGAACGTTTGGCTAGTGTGACCACGCCATCCGTATTCCAGCACGGAACAGCCCCTTGGCCACGGCACACCTGGGAGAGGTGTGCCGTGGCCAAAGTACAGATGCTAATGAGATGACACGCGCACAAGCAAGCGCACAGGCGGAGTTCCTGACGTGAATTTATTAAGGATGTGCATAGTCCTTTAACGCCCGCTGCCTTACTAGTCGGCACCAGAATTGCCCACCACTTGGACTTGTAGCTACATAAAATGTGTGAGAATTAACGTGTGTGTAGGCCTAGGTGTGGGCTAATAAAAGAGGGAGAGAGCTAAATAGGTGAGCGCAGAAAGCAAAGCAAAAAGGTTTTCGTGTTTACTCATGTTCGTCAGATGATTTTTTTCTTTTTCCTCCCGTCAGCTTTCATAACTGCCTTTACGCATGGCGGTGGAGACGAACACAAAACAACACACAACGGGACTCCGCAGTCCGGTGATAAGGAAACAGTAGCCTACACTAAGGTTTAACAAGAAACTTTATAAAGACACTTAAAAAAACGATCTCTGCCCATACAAAAAGTTCTGACTTGGATTTGATGGAGCGATCGATGTGTATAAAACCATCCGGTACGTATGGTCTGATGACGGGCCGTTATATTAATAATAAACAGCGTGCTGCACAAATATGAGACTGTCCACCGCGACCTATTACGTCAAGGCTACATTTAAAAAAAACAATAGCTTAAGGATTCTTGTTGCTCTAATGTGGAAGTGGAATATTTGATGCAAATGTGGCCGGATGAAAATATTCACAAACAGTCGTATAGCCTACAAGTAGACTACGCTCCAAATCCTAAACGCGCACGGTGACGTTGGCAAGGTGCAATCGTGCCCAGGCCACAAGCAGTGTGAGCACGGGCCTGCGGGGGTGAGTGGGGAGGGGGGGAATCGTGCTGAATCTTCCTGCAGCACGGAACAGGCCAACGGCACTAGTGTGAGTGGGCCCTTAGTAAAAGTTGGTCTTATCAGCTTTGTGAATAGGTTTTAAGAAATTACTCCTTACTAAGAACTTTTAGTGCTCCTTAGGAGTACTCTTAGCGCTAAGATAAAATGTTTTGTGAATACGGCCCCTGATGATGTAAATGATGATCACACTAGATAGAAGACATAACGTGGTATGCTGGTTTGCGTACTGCAGAAGGACATCTGCTCGTAGAGTTAATACTTATATAGCACAATTCAGACACAAGGCCATTCAAAGTGCTTTACAGGGACACGATTAAAATACATAATACACATTAGAAAAGCAAATGAATAGAAATAGAACATTTAAATTAAATAAAAATGACAGGTGGAATGGAAAAGTCTTCAAACTAGCTAAGTCACATATCTATCAAAAGGCTAAGGTTTAGACAGAAGAAGAATTGACGGCAATATTCTTACCTAAAGAGAGTTTATATTTGGTCTGAAGTGTGTATCTTTTGACTGTGGGAAGAAGCCTGCTCAGAAACACTTCCTAGCAGCCAGTCAGTCAGTAGATCACAAGTCTCAGAATTGGGATTTGTGGGTTTGGAAAAATAACACTCGTTGGAACAGTTTCCCCATCCACTTCTGAACAGAGTCCAACCAGACACTCAGATGGTTTTTATTTACCAATGTGATGTTCCATTTCTCTATTAGTTACTTAAAGACATAGGCACATACACTGTGTTTGTGCAAAGCAATAAGCGTTTAGAGCCTGGCAATAAGTCAAGTCCATGTTTATGTCCAAAACAATGAATCAGTCTGAGTGAACATAAACCCTCCAATCATTCTCCAGTCAACCACTGGGTTGTTTGTTATGTTCTATTGATGGAAATAGGGCAAGTTGACTGTTCTGTTTGAGAATCATTAAGCATCTTGGAAGAACTGCATTGTGGTCTTACACCTGGAAAATAAGTTCCCTGGTTATTCCATAACATTTGTCAGTTTACTCAGTGTTCAAGCATAGCAACAAGCTTTTTATAATATGTGTCATAGATAGATAGATAGATAGATAGATAGATAGATAGATAGATAGATAGATAGATAGATAGATAGATAGATAGATAGATAGATAGATAGATAGATAGATAGCTTAACATTTTCTAAATGTTGCCTTTTCGAATTTGTATTGATAGAGAAATTATCCATTACACCATCATCTTTTATTAACCCTCTTGTTCCGTGGGTTGTCCCTATAAAATAATCATTTTAGCAGCAGAAGCCTTTCTTTTCTTTTTCTTTTTCTTTCCTCTGAAGATTCCCATATGCAGGCTAAGTTTAAAAGTCGGGTCACTATTGCCCTCAGGAAGTCTAGGGAAACACATGGAATAGATTCAGTTTGGTTGCTATTGGCAGTTTAGATCAAACATGGCGTAACGCTCCTGGAATTACTGTACCAACTTCACCACCATGACTGTGTGTGAATGAATGAATAGAACCTGGATCCCTGTTAAGTTCAACAGTTTAATATGTTGCTGAAGACTTTTGTTGCATTGGCCTTTAACACAAGTTGAGACTTTGACACTCCTAACTTTTTTTTCATGTATTATATCTCATATGTTATTTTGTATTGTATCTTGTACAGCACTTTGGTCAACTGATGGTGTTTTTAAATGTGCTATAGACATAATTTTGACTTTGACTTTTGACTTCACCAACAGCAGCATTTCTTCTCTGTGCATGCCCCAAAATGTTGCCCATGCACAGTTATACTGCATGGGGGATCTTGAATCATATCCTGTTGATCAAAATTGAATTCCCTGTCCTGTCAGAACTGTGTCCGGTATGCATGTGTGTGTGTGTGTGTATGGGTCCATTTGGTAGTGTGTCTGTTTCTGGGAATTCTCTTTGTCTTTTGCTCAAGGCCCCATTCCTTTTGAACTGGCTCCAGTATTCTCCTTTAACCTTGTCACTGTTACCATCTAGAGACGGGCACACCATTGTCTTATTCTCAATAGAATTTGGGAAAAACCCACAAATGTGATTCCCATAACATTTCTTATTTTAATCTGGCCTTTTTTTCTCTTGGCTGTTTTAAACACAATACTGTCATGTCTTCCCTCTTTTCACTTCAAAACACTTTTCACACACTTTCAAGAAAAACAGTACTTGATACAACGTCTAAATAGGTCAGAAAACATTGGGATACTGTGACAAAGTATAGACCTGGGCACAGACAAAGGCCTTTTGATTCACAACGATCGCCCAATTTAGTCCCAAGAAATTAGGTTTATGTGGGTACATTAGTCATGAGTATCACCCACTGAAACACATGACTAACAATGATCAAAGTTTCCATCCTGTAACAGCTGAATTAAACAAGGTCACAACAGTGCAGAATCTCTCTCTATTGGGAGTGCAGGGTGAATCAAGGTCTCTGAGTCTTCAGGGCATTTTTAACAGTTATACTCTCCCAGTCTTAAGACATTTGTTGCATTTGATTTTGATTCATAGCATCAGGGGGGAAAAAAACCTTAACCAAAGCCACTGCAGACTACCTGCCAAGCACATCACAGTTGCAGTTAAAGATTATCTGGAGAACATACAATACCCTGCATTCCAAATCACATACTCTTTCTTTTTACTACACTACATACTAAAGTACAGAAGAGTTTAAGGGCCACAGGAGACAAAAAAAATCAGATAAGGATTTTTTTATTTTATTTTGTTGAATAAAGACGAATACTCCAAAATACTATTAGAGTAACTTGGGCATGTATGTATTTTCAGCATACTACAATTGATGTGCATGTATTGGGACATCCTAAATCTTTTTCTGGCATACTGAACAGTAGGGAAGTATGGGTATTGGAACGCAGGGATAGTGGAGCATTTAAAGAGCCAGATATTCCCCTCAGGAGTGTGTAGAGACTGAAACAGAGCTAAAAGAGAATGAGTATTGGACATCCTGGTCACTAAAAACACAACTCCTAAGACATGATAATATGGCTATATTTATAAGTAGCCAACTCATCGCTTACTAGTTCTTATTAGCAATAGCTGAAGTAAAGGATAAGACTAACATCACCAAGGACTTTGCCAAGTTCCTGCGGATATGTCTGGGTTTTAGACCTTAGTTGATTTGGGTTTATTGAAGTCACGTTGTGTAATCTTGGAATTTTGGTTAAAGCTAATAACTAGTACTTTCAAAGTCATGGTCTTGGTTCACCCCTTTAAAACCATGGGCGTACAAAGCCAAAACATCAAGAAATGTCTCCACTTCAGTACACTTTCTGACCGAGCTGGTGCTAGTTGATAGATAGTGCCCCTGAATCTGCCTTTTCAAGGTAATATTTCCAATAACAGGTTTTGCCTAAATAAAACTTGTTCTGTCATTAGAGGGCTAAAGAAATATGCCACAAAACCTGTACAATGACATAGTGTTGTTCATACCATGGAGACATACATGGCAAACCTTTATATTTGACAATGTGTAGCATTGCTGGGGAAACAAAGCCCCTTTGCCCTTCCTCTTACCCCCTTGCCCTTCCTCTTACCCCCTTGCTCTCTCTCTCTCTCTCTCTCTCTCTCTCTCTTTCTCTCTCTCTCTCTCTTCCTCACACACACATTCTCAACACCCATAACCCCTTCCTTCGTGACCTCGAGAGTGTTCATGTAATTTCAGCCATTATAAAACAGAAGTATAGTGGTGCTACCTTGGGTGTTTTATAGATGGACATGCGGGGATCGAACCCCAACCCTCTATTAGTAGAAAAGGACAAGAGCAAACCTTGTAGCTGAGTATGGCTCTCTGTTGTTACAGACGGGGTTAAGGGGGCTGTTTGTGCTGTACATAAAGACATGTTTTTTCCACTCCCTCTCAATCCATTCTCTCTCACTCCATTTTAATCTAGATCCCCATCATGTACAGTTTGCTTCATGTTGTCGCTGTTCTCTTCCCATTCATCCCTCTCCAATAAGAGGTACATCATTATTTTTCTATTAAATATGACATTGGGAAATACAATGCTGCTCTTTGGTGGAGATGACTGATAGATCCATCCATTTATACACAGTGCACACTATATGTTCCTGTTAAAAAATTCAAGCAATTACGAATGAAAATATAAAAAATAAAAGCGTACCTTTATCCATCTATCTATCTATAAAGCAAGTAACGTTTGTCTGTCTGTCTGTCTGTCTGTGGCTCGCATATCTCTCTGAATGTTAGTCAGATCGGCCTAAGCTTCTGGATGAGGCTTGCGCACGGCACAAAGGTGTGCATCATTGATTAATTTTGAAGTTTTTTGGACCAAATATGTAGAAGTTATCATGTTTGCAGTCAAAACCGAAATTATTCATACCCCTGGCAAATTTTGACTTAAAGTTACTTAACTTTTATGAAACCAGCAAGCTTTTTCTTGATTGGAAATTACACAGGCTTCTCCCTAAAGATATTAAGGCGATGTACAAGAGGCATCATTGTGGAAAAGACATTTCAGCTTTTGTTAACATTTTAACAAACATTGGTGAAATTTGCCAGGGGTATTAATAATTTCGGTTTTGACTGTATATCATGCTGGCGGCGAATACGTGCACGCTGTGAAGGCCACAGTGAGCACGGAGCATGAAGTAATCTCCGACTAAACCCCGCCTCCCTCTGATTTGATTGGCTGCTGCGACCAAAACTTGAATTTACGAGCGGGACACACACAGCAGACACAGCCTGGTGTTTCTTAAACCTTTCCACAGACATCACCAACTCCTCAAACCTGTCCGCTTTACAGTTAAAGATTGCACGTTACGCTATTTTCACTGTTATAGAGTTAATGTATAGTTAAACACTTCTGCGACAGTGACGCTAGTTTCAGTTAGCATGTCAATAGCGTTTTCCATTTAAATTAGCACGGTCTCGGATAGCTCTGCTACCTGTGAATGTAAACACCGATCGCTTCCACAAAATGTTTTAAAACCGTTAGAAACTAACACCTAAACAAGCTAAAGACTATGTAAGATGCAAAAATGCCCTTCATTTTGCTTGCAAATATAAATGCTGCTGCCTTCAAACAGCAATCAGGCCTACCAATAAAAAAAATGTTCACCTGATTGTCCTATAAAAAACAGAGGATTATATATGCCACAAAAAATATTAAAGATAGACCAAAAGTGACGAGCGATGGAACAGCCATTTCAATGACTGTGTGACACTGCCTATAGGCAACATCTTTTTCTGTATCCCACTTTCATAGACAGGTTACATTTAAGTATGCATAAATTGCATGCACTAGTACTTTTAACACACAGATTAATATAGCATTTAGCAGGCGCTATGCATTGGGAAAAAGCAGAATTTGATTTCCAGTTTTCTTCGTCAGCATGCCGGCTGTACCAAGTTAGGACCGTATTTCTCCAGTCATTATTAATGCCAGCTCGGGGTGATCATAAATCCACAGGAATATACGGTACCACATCAACCAATGACTGCATTGCTGGCAGCATACACACAAACCTACCACACTAGCAGACTGCCTTTTTAATCTGATGATTTGACAGGAATATGTGGTTTCTCATATGTATTTTTTTCGACACACACACACACACACATAATCACACAGATAACCGAGCACAAGTTCCAACGTGGAAAAAGAAAAACACATGCGGCAGTCTCAGCCAGCCAACATGCTAACACACATGCTTGCACATGAACACACTTAAAACACACGTGCATTGCCAACTTCAAACACTTGGCCACAGGTTCCCTCATGGAAAAACAAATTAGTGCTGTTAAAAGTCGCTCGCTCAGATCATGTTCTCTGGGGTTTTTTTTTATGTCTGACTGCAGCCTCAGTGCAATGAACTTATGTTTTACTTGTGGCTCATTTGAATGAGAGAATTTTTCCTTGCCGTAAGCATCTTTCGCAGCAAAAGGGCCCTTTATTTACTTTGTTGACAGATTAGACGCGGAATTGAATCACATTTCAAGTTTTTACCCATTGCACAAATTGGGTAAGCTTCAGCGTTTGGCATGTCAATGTGAATTTATCATCTGACAAATCAGCAGCATTTTCTAGAACCAGCGGGCTAAGACCTGCCCTCCCCTTGTGTTGGCCCCAGTGAATACAGAAAATGGCCAACTGGATCAAGAAGTGAATGTTAATACAGAAAAAGTATGTCGGACTGTTTCTGGGCAGATATCTGAATGAGTAAGATAAGGGGCTTTGCAAAGGTTGTATTGCACCAGAGTGACACTGACATAGCAATGCCCAGGGGAGACCACACACACATACACATACACACACACACACACATAGATATACACACACAAGGACATTAGCATGCAAATACAAATGTGCACGTGTATGCATAGTCATGCATCTGCAGACAAATACATATCTGCAGTCAGACAGTGATGTCTCCTGTGCGATCATGGGATTGAGCCCAATGCCATGGCTGTGCTCACTCTAGCCTTATAAGGTCTTTCAGTAGAGCATTGGAACGGTGCAAATGATCTGAATGTAATGGAACAGAAAGGAAGCTGGGCTTACATTGATGGTTCAGAACAACTGTGAGATTAAGAGAGAGGGAGGGATCAAGACTGAGAAAAAAAACAAGAGGGGAGAGGATCATTCAAGATATCAAACCACAGCTATTCAATATTTACTGTAAAGGTGGAGTCAGCCATCCTGGAGAAAACTTGTTGTCTTAATTGCTTTTTGTCAGAATCAGTGAATATCTCCCCGTTACGTGTGCAAGCTGAAAATAAATCCATTGTTAATACACATGCCTAGGCTCTGTAAATGGGCATGTTGCTTTGCTACAGTAGGCCACCTTTGTTTACATACCAGTTTACAAAGCCACTCTTAACACATTACACATTCTTTTTCAGCACACCCACATGCTACGGACAGGTAGCGGAACTTTAAGAAAAAATCACTAATTTTGACAAAAAATTATTTTGACAAGAAGCATCTTCCTCAATGGCTGACTCCATCTTTAACAAGTTTAACTCTTTAGTTAATGCCGCATTCTTTGAAGCATGAAAGTCAGGTAAGCAAGCACCCGCTTACTGTGACTATTTCTAAGCATTCTTCCACGTCTCCCTGCCTCCCTCCTCTGTCTGTATCCCACTGCTCTCTCTCTCTCTCTGTGTTGATGTATGTGAGGCCGGCCAGCAAGCAGAGGGTCAGGAGGTTGTAATCCTCAAGTCAGACTAGATGGGATCAGTGGCGACTCAGTGGACCCAGACACTACGCTGTGTCTCCAGGGACTGAGCCACACACACTGATATGATATATACATCCTCTCACTGTCCCACTCAATAGTGGAGACACTCTCATGCTCAGACATTTATTGTTCCTCTGTCTCCCCTACATTCTCTTTCTGTCTCTTTTTTCCATCCCCACGGACCACTGCACCATTGAGCTGATCTCACATAGCCCGCACACACACACACACACACACACACACACACACACACACACACACACACACACACACACACACTGAGTCATGAGGTAATCTTCTGCCAGGTTCAGTGGTTATGACTGACTGGCGCAATTAACAACTGACTCATCGTCAGAGATTTGGGGCCATTAGCAGTTAAATCATTCACACCAACTGAGCTGGTGAGATAAGTCTGTGTGTGTGTGTGGGGGGGGGAGGGGAGGGGCGAGGGGGGGGGCAGTGCAATGGCACATTTAGTAACTGAGAAAATTATGAGAACTCTCCAAAGTAAATCCAGTCTAAAGAATACTCAGATCCCTGTGAAGGTGGCGTATAATAATTATACTGTGTGTGTGTGTGTGTGTGTGTGTGTGTGTGTGTGTGTGTGTGTGTGTGTGTGTGTGTGTGTGTGTGTGTGTGTGTGTGTGTGTGTGTGTGTGTGCCAAGTCACACAGCCTCCATTTGATTTGGCTGACCAACAGTAGAAGTAAACCTGGTGTTGAAAGAGATCCCCTTACACACACACACATTATCCAAGCACGCATATACCTAATACCTAAAATCAAGCCAAAGCTGATCTACAGTGAGCATACCGTACTTCTGTTAGTCTTTTGCAACCCACTGCAACGGTAACACTCACCACACTGATGGAATTACATTACTTCACGAAGAATTGTTTCCAGGAAATCGTTGAGCTTACATCCAATAGTCCGCCATGTTGTTCTTTTCTCACCGTATAAGTATTGAAAATCTAACGGACGAGTTCTGCTCCTTGTTTGGAGTCATGAATAGATGTCTACCTAACAAGAAACATTTGTTGGATAAATCAAATCTATCTTCATATGGAAAGACTGAAGCATTGTTTTATTTTGGTCATTGAGGCATGAATCATGATTTCTTTCTCTTTTCAAAATGTTATTCAAATGTGAATGTGAAATGTTCATAACGACATCACAGAGGTAAAGGTTGCACATTTGAATGTGTCTTAGGCTGATCAGCGTAATATAAGACTACTAAAGTGCTGGTGTTGACGTAATTGTTTCAGCAGAATTGCACAGCATTAAACATAATATACAGTCAGACATTGCTATAGAGCAACCTGACACGAATCACATCACAAAAAACTATGTAGATTTTCGGGAAGCTCTTTCTCTTATTTTGGCAATCCAGCACGTCCTGTCAACACTTGAGTGTGTGTGCTTCGGCTCCCTCCGCCTGTGCTTCGGCAATCTACGCTCCCCTCCCCCCCTTCTGCAAGCCCCACTCCGTTGTGATTGGTTACCTTCCTTCCGGAACACTTTCAGTGGCGGGAAGCGCGAGCATGGACCTATAAGGGCGCGAGGCAGACGCGAACAGGGAAGTGACAGCATTACCATACATGGAAACATCCACGTGGTGAGTTTTATGCGACGTCACAAATTATGAAAGGCTAGACCGCTTTGAACATGTAACTTCTCGACTGTGTTTAGTGGTCTGCGCAGACACCCCAGACGGTCAGCAGGGAATACGTCGAAATGCATGTAAGTCATTATTTGATAATTTAGTATGGTTAAGCATGACTATGAATCATCATAACAACGTTTATAGGTCATAAAAGTCAAAAAGCATCATAGGTCCTCTTTAATAAACTAGTGCGGCACAACTGTCCCATGTAGAAAACACCGATTTACCCAATAGAAAATAAAGTGTTACAGTCAAGCCTGTCAGAAAGAAAAAAGTAAATGAAAACTTTTAACAAATATGTTTTAAATCAATAGTTTTTTTTCACAATCTAATGATGCAATAACTAATCATGTATCTGTTGCATACATGATGACACAATGTCTGCTGAATATATGTCCACCAAGATCACCCCTAAAGACTCTCTCCACTTTCAATCCTTTACATGTTGTGACCTACTGGTCGATCAGACAATGACAGATTACTCAAGGTAGTCTGAGTGGGTTTGGGCGGGGATAAAAATAATTATAATATTATATTATATTTCATTTGAGGAAATGAGAGGACAGAATGAAGCGAGTTAAAGTTAAAAATGGGTAGAGTGAAGGGAACGTAAGAAGGAAGAATGGAAAAAAACATACAGAAGTTAAGTCAACAAATGAGAGAACGGTTGGTGGTCATAGATAGACAGAATCATTACAAAGAGGACTGGGGGAATGAGGTGATGACGGAGATCAAAATCAGGAAAGTAATGTAGAGTGGGGGGAAAGGGGAGGGGGGGGGGGGTGAAATGGAAAGAATGAGTGGGGCAGATGGATGGAGGGAGGGAGGGAGGGACGGAGAGAGAGAGAGAGAGAGAAAGTCTGAAAAGGGAGTTATGCATTGGGTCATTATGGAGGAATGTTAATATGATTAGTGAATGACTCTGACCTCGCTGTCTGGAAACTGGTGCCTGCCTGGTCTGATGACCGCCCAACGTCTGCACAGACACACACTCACAATAGAATAGGATGGAAGCATACATCAGACACATGCCAGAACTCGCTCTCTCTCACACACACACACATACACACACACACACACACCCACAGCTGGCATGTGTGATTTGTGTCTACCATTCTGCCAGTAGGGCCAGAATGAGTCAACATGTCATGACTTATTATCTGTTTTTTAACATGCATGATTCCCAGCAGTCTGGCCTCATAAAGTCTGGGTCAAGGTCCAGTTCATGTATGTATGTATCATGTAGTCATTTATTTGGGCCTTATTCCCAGGGAGAGACAACATTTATCACGTAGGCCCTGACATGATAATCTGAGGAAATGTCTTACTGCATGATTTAATTGCCTGTGTATGAGACAGTAACCATATCAAAGCTTACAGAGTTACAGTTCCTGCAATGCATATTTTGAACCAATATGCATTGACTATACCAATGTAGTAAAAAGGCTCTATTTTGATCATTCATGCACAGTAGGTCTTGGTTGTATGGATGGTGTGGGAGCCTCCAAGAGCAGCAGTTATTTTGGTTCATGTAGGTCAGTAGATCACTTTAAAGTGCAAAATGGCTGGTTGAAGTGGAATATTGGTGCACAGACTGTGTGGGCGTCACCAAATGAGGCAAGTGTTTTGTGCAAAGGGCTAGGTGAAGTGGAATGTAAATCAGAGGGTGTGGTCATTCATATGTTGCTCTCAGCCAATCACATTGCTGCAGTCGGAAACAACTGAGTGTAAGAGTGAAGCAGGACATGTAGCTCAATTAACAGAAAGACGCTTAGTGAAAGTATATTGTTGTCTGAAGAGCGGCACATATCTGTAGGGCACAAGGCCCAAAATAGAGCCTTTTGACTATATGGATATGTGTGTGTGTGTGACACATTTGAACACAATGAAAGAAGAAGAAAGAATGAAACAGTAACTTTCACTGTTGCTGAAGAGAAAGTTGGAAAGTATACAATGACACACAGGATGTATGGAGTCCCTGTACTTTTAACATCTCCGACATAAACAGGTTTATTGGGGGCGCCCTTAGCTCAGTTGGTAGGGCGTCCCCCCCATGGGCCAATAAAAAAATAAACAGGTTTATTTCAGTTTAACTTTTCTAGATCTGCTCTGTTTTCTCATCTTCATACTCCTTCAGCAATCCAGTTAAGCACTAGCTTTTAAGCATCCAGCATCCACGTGCATTTTCTGCAGGAAAAGCATTGTCTAGTGTGAGCTCAGTATTTATGCATAAACTCGTCATTCAAATAATATTAAGGTGTATGAAGAGAAATACTGTATGTAGGAAGAGGGTTGGACTTACCCATGGTATATCCTCAGCTGCCACAAACAAAATCATAAAATAAACAAACACATATTATTACATCTGACTTTTACCAAATAACAAACGCGATAAATGAATAGACCACAGGTAATGACGTTTGATTCCTTTCTATCAAGGGGAATGTACACATTTTTCAGCACACAATGTCTGTTGATCTGCAGGGATCCAAGTCCTGTATGAGGTTTCAATGTGGTTGTTGGGCATATTTAGCAGAGGGGCCAATATCAATATCACATGCAGAAATAGAAATGATCCCTTAGTCTGGCGTGAAAGCCTCTCTTGTTGCAGTGCTGTTGGCAGAAATGGTTGGAATAATACAGTTTACTGTGCGGAGGTCACACTCTTGAAAAAACTATTTGTGGTTATCTCCATGGCTGTGTGTCCTGCTCTGCTCTGCTCTTCCAGGTAGACCTCATGCATCTTGATGTGGTAAAGTCTGATCAAATCTACATCTCTATTCTCATGACTCCTATTCAGGCTTTCCAGAATGCCTGAACTGTGTTTCACGCACACGCACACACACACACACACAAGCATGCACACACACACAAAGCCTCGTTCAGGTGTGTGTGTGTGTGTGTGTGTGTGTGTGTGTGTAAAGAGTGATGAGCTTTGGTCCAGTGGAGAGCGTTATCAACAGTGGCCACTGCACTGTGGACAGGACAGATAGCCAGCTGTGGTGTGTGTGTGTGACATCCTTCTTGTTTGTTGGCTCAGCTGTGTTTTCTGGGACATACACACCTCTAAGTGAGCACACTGTACACACGCCTGTCAGTGTGAGAGCAAGCGAGGCTAACGTGTGTGTGTGTGTGTGTGTGTGTGTGTGTGTGTGTGTGTGTGTGTGTGTGTGTGTGTGTGTGTGTGTCAGAGAGAGAGAGACAGAGACAGAGAGGGAGAGAGTATTTGAAGATTGTCAGCGATTCTTGAAGCAGCATGCATCTCTTAAGCTTCTGAGTGAGAAATATCCTGACTATGAAATATGGTGAGTCATCTGGTAGATAAGAAATAATGAGAGATGGAGAGGAGAGGAGAGGGGAGAGATTGAGAGTCAGAAAATCAGTGAGTTTTACAAAAAAAGAGCTTGTTTAAGAATGTCTGGATGTCAAAAGAGACACTGTCACCTAAAAGTCACAGGAGAGTGTGCTAGAGAAAGACATGGAGAGGGTTGAGGAACACAATAATGCCTTTGTTTTAAACATCCTGTTGAATGCCAGTGATGTCACTCCTGTACATTACATACTGGTGAAGACAATTCATAGTCTATTGTCATCATTTTCCACATATACAGCCGTGAAAAAAATGAAGAGACCACTCCAAATGTTCAGTGTCTCTAATTTGACTATTTATAGGCATATGTTTGAGTAGAATTAACATGTTAGTTGTATTTCATAAACTACTGACAACATTTCTACCAAATTCACAATAAAAATATTGTCATTTAGAGCATCTTCAATAAGTAATGTAGAGATGAAGATTGAAGAAAAATCCAGACTGGACTCTTAATTATTTCCGCAGCTGTATGTATGGTATTGCTTGTGGTCACTAGCAGAAATGATTCAGAAAACCCCTGAAATCTACATTTTCTAAGACAGCTGTGAGCAAGAGCTACAATTCACCAACACTGGTTAAATGCAGGTTTGACCTGCCCATCATTTAGACATGAAGAGATAATGCTGTGTGGATATTGATGTTCTGATTTATTTAACTCTCATGACCTCGATTTTAAGGAAGATGTCAACAGGCAATAACCATAGATAGTATAATAAATAACATGAGCAAACACAGACAGCTGTTGTCTGGGTATGTGCATAGCGATTACTTGTGTAGATTATTTACTTACTTACTTACTTACTTACTTACTTACTTACTTACTTACTTACTTACTTACTTACTTACTTACTTACTTACTTACTTACTTACTTACTTACTTACTTACTTACTTACTTAGATGTTGCATGGATGCTGAAAGTTAGTATAACATAACACCCTGAATTAAGACCAGTTGTACTTTTTCTCTGTTTACCTATCTACCCATTTCTGTAATCATTTGATTGATTTGTTACTTTTATCTTTTATTTCCCTGTAGCACAGACAGGCTTTCATGACATGCTGACAAAGCAAAGTGAATTTGCAATTGAGAGAGATTTCGAGAGAGAGAGAGAGAGAGAGAGAGAGAGAGAGAGAGAGAGAAAGTGTTATCTTTGAACAGGGAGAAGAGCGTGTTTCAGGGAAAGATTCAGTAAGAGTTTTGCAGAAATAGAGGAAATTGGAGTCCCATGCTGAGATATTGAGAGAGGGAGAAGGCTTAAGTAACCGTGGCATTTCAATACAGCTGTCCAAAATGCTGACTGAAAGAAAGACGGTTTCACTTAATGTCTTTTTACAATTTAAAAAAAAATGGACCCTGCCCTAAATGCAAGGAGAAGTTTCACTCCAAATCAGTGATACTATACTAAGGCAAGGGAAGCTTCTCAAGTCACACTCTGCATTCTGTGGTATTTTCTATATACAGCTTCTCAACATTTTTCCAGCCCAGTAACATTATGGCCCCTTCCATTTTAATCCTGAAAAGTACACCGTTTGGCAACTTAAGTTCTTTTCATTAAATGATAGGCTTTAATGGACAGTAAAACATTGGCCTGCTATATATTTTTTTTCATCAGTTTTAAACTATAGCAGAGATAGACAGAAAGTGATTAATAAAATAAAGTCATTTTTTTCATTGGAGCTGAACCTTTTGCTGTGTTTAGTCAGCCATATTAACCGTCATAACCAAAAGCTGCTGTGCATTGGAACCTTGTCATAGCCGCATATACACTAAAACCTTTAAACACTTCAACAAACTGGAACAAATAGTGTTCATTTTCA
>OX442361.1:4526403-4618903 GCA_949357725.1 Hyperoplus immaculatus
CAGGACATCAAACGTTCCATTCCCACCCAGGAGATAATCGTAGCCAGGTTAGCCAGGAAATTAAGTGACTGCCTCTCAGAAGGATTTCCTAATCCCCGTCTTGCTCTCCCCTTACATTTCTCTTTATTTCCCACCCATCCTGCTTTTCTCTAATTCTCTCCCCATCCCCCCATCCCTCTACCTCACCTAAATGTCCGGGCCCCCCCAATCTGCAACAGACTGCTTGTGTCTGCAAAAAAAAAACTTCCATCTCCATTTCTTGGTTGGTATTTGATAGATGACACTATCCAGCCCGTGTACTGAAGGTAATATCTGACCCTTCAGCCAAGGCACTGCTCTCAGACAAATTGAAAACCATTCTCAGCGATATTTCTCTCCGCTTCGTCAAGATTTTGAGAATTGTGTGTACATTTGCCTGGATAATGTAGTTTCCCTACTGCAAATATGCTCATCATTAATCCTTATCTGCCCAGCCATAGTTTATGTATGGAATTCAGTTAGGTTAAACAAGCGCTCTGTTTTCACAAATTGACCCCTAGAAAACTGATATAGGGGAGAATGGGGTAATCTGAGCCACTTTTTACATTTGCTCCCCTCTAAGGGAGCTAAAATGATTTATCATTCAAATTTACACATTTCCCATTAATTCAGGATGTTTCCTAGAAATGGGCATTAGCAGAATTTTTCAAGACAAAGGGCAGTGAAAATATGATTGTTTTAAAAAAAGTTGTCAAGTGGCTCACTTTACCCCAGCTGTGGGGTAAACTGATCCACTTACTTTTTCCACTCTGAAACTACCATAACAACACATATTGTAACAGTAAGAATCCTGAAAGCTAGTCACACATTCCAGAACTAATGTCGGACTAGTAAAAGAATGATGGGGTTTGGTCAATTAAGCAAAGCAAATTTTCTAAACACTTGAAAGTAACTCTGAACAAAATCAAATACAACATATTATAATTCAAAAGGTTTTAATGAGATTCAAATGAAAGATAAAACCAGTTAGATTAGAACACAGTCTGGGGGTCAGAACACATGACCCTTAGAGCCAGCTAGTGTCTGGGGGTCAAAGCATAGGAAAATCAGAACCAGCGAGAACAGCCTGGGACTCAGAACACAGGAGAAGACCCAACTGGATTATAACATCAGCCTGTCATACTCTACAACTAGGCCTACTCTAAATTCCAGCCCTGAAGGTTACAGGGAAAGATGAGAAGGTGCTCTTTCCGTGTGGTTGCCCCAGGTCGTCTTCCTGGTGTATTTCCTTGGCATGATGGCTTTTCTACAATGTGTATGACATTAAAATAAAACATATGTTATGTAATTTAATTACATTAAAAATATGTTTAAGACTAAACTTAACTTGTGCCTCATGGTGGGGGAAAGTTAGACAGTGGCTCACTTTCCCCCACAGCATTTGGCTCACTTTACCCCACCACCACAATTTGAGAAAAAACTACCTCTCTTAGCATTTCAGGCTAATCTTCAGATATCAGCATCACATGGTTTCATATGTTGGTAGTTCATCAACACGTATGATAGAAGTTTTTCTACGTGAATACATTTGCTTTGGCACAACAGTTGATTAAGTTGACAGCAAGAACATTTACTTTTACACGCAAAATACCTATTTTGGTGAAAAAAACATGCTTACCACAGCACCATGAGGTCCTCTCTTTCAGGGCCATGGGGAAATGAGAGGGGCTTGAAAACATATATCTCACATGACCACAAATGTTTTCCGTTGCCTAGATACAGGGGGTGGCTCACATAACCCGATGCCTCAGATTCCCCCGTTCTCCCCTATATATTTTATATAGATTTTTTTTTGTTGCATGTTTATGCCGCGCTGGCTGAGGCCCATGGGGGGGACGCCCTACCAACTGAGCTAAGGGCGCCCCCGAAAACAGAATGTTTCTCAGAGGTCATGCTACAGTATATAGGTCAGAAAAAAGACTGCAGCTTTATATACTTTATAGTTGTGTGTATTTTGTGTGTGCTTTCTCTTTTTCATCGTTCGACCCCCCAGGAAGTACATCTCCATGGTTTGGCTTTGTGCGGTTGTGTGTCCGTATATGTGAACATATCTGTTCACCCGTTCAAGTCCACATACCCAACCAAATCTCAAGCGTAGCAAGTGGATTTCTGCTTCCTTCCACAGCATGTCATCCAGCACAAAAGCTAATATTGCCTCCAATTTTCCACAGTTCTTTGTCCAGTTTTCTCTTGTTATTCTTGCATGCAGTGTGCCTTATCCCTTCACATGTGCACAGTCAAACCCATCTCTCTCACACACATGCACGCACACACACACACACACACACACACACACACACACACACACACACACACACACACACACACACACACACACACACACACTCAAAGAAACCTTGCACAAATATGCAATAGGGATGAATGCACTTTTAGTTGTATTATAGTTTTAACTTATTTGACACAATTCACAAATTTGAGTTAAAGACATTAAGTTATACACGTGAAGAAAAACCATTCTGTGCAGTTCTCATTAAAGGGAAATCCATATTGGCCATATTTGTGTATCTGCTTAAGTGTTATGTTTTGTATTAACAACTATAACTACCGCTTGCCATATATGCATGCTGTGGGAGGCATTCCATTGCTAAGCGTTGAAAGTACAGTGGTGATTAGCAATGCAATGCCTTATACTATCATGCACGGAGGTATGGAAGCTTGTCTCAGTTAGTTGGAATATAGGGTAAGCCACCACAATAATCAGAATCCGAATCAGAATGACTTTTGGTACATCTGATTGTTAAAAGACCTGTCCATCACTTTGGTAATGATAGCATGTTCTACTGCAGATTCAGGTGTAATACATTGGCTCATACAGGCCCTCTACCTGAACTGACATGGTAAGATGAGAAGGGAATAGAGCAATGTCAGACTGCAGAGGAAAAGATATAAAATGGGTTGAAAACTAGCGCAGTTAGACAATAGGATATAGAGGTCAAGACTTTCATAAGATTAGAAGAGGTAAAAACATATATATATATTTATATATAGAGCATATATATATATAGGAAAGAATCAAAAGGCAGGTGGTTCGTCACTGGCCCCTGACTGGAGCCAATCATCTGAAGGAGGGAGAGTGTGTGTGAGGGAGGCCGGAAGAGAAGGTATCACTTTCATCCTATTTCAGCTCCATCTAAGCTGCCACTGTAGCCACCTGCTCCCACTGTCGCACACTCACACAAGAAAAAAAGTGTATTTTCAGACTAATCAGATTCTCAGTACATGCACAAGCACATGCACTCACGCACACACAAACGCACGCACACACACACAGTAGAAGGATGGCGGTGCAGCTTTTACGTGCAGATGCTCTTATGCTAAGTCCTGCTCCTGAGATATCATAGAGAAATAAATAAATAAAACTTGAATCCGCAAATAAATATACAAAAATCCAGCAGAGATTTTCCTACCTCAGGCGCTGACTTTATAAAAATGGCACGGGGTAAAAATGTACCCTGCTCTCATCTTTGCTCGCTCGGTCCTCCCTCCCATCCGTCAGGTAAATTGTCTCCACCTCTAACCCCTACCTCTTTTCATCCCTCTCTCTCTCTCTCTCTCTCTATCTCTCTATCTCTTTCTCTCTTTCTCTCTCTCTCTCTTTCTGCAACTCTCAGTCTTCCTTGGAATTCACCTTTCTTTGTTCCCCCTAATCCTCAAAGGGGAAGTTTTTTAAGTCGGGAAGTTTGGGGGTGTAGAGAAAAAGGAGTGAGCATGGGGGGTATAGAGGTAGAGGGATATACTATCTGTGTGGCAAGGAGGGGGCTTAAGGGGAAACCAAATTATCTCTCCTTACTTTGGCCCCCCTTCTGCTCATCCTTCTCTCTGTCCCTCTATTTTTGCCATCACCCCTGACTCTGTCTCTCTCTCTCTCTCTCTCTCTCTCTCTCTCTCTCTCTCTCTCTCTCTCTCTCTCTATCTCTCTCTCACTGTCCCCTTATCAACTCCCCACCTTGCACTTTCAAGGACGAGCTTAACTGTTAAGAACACTAAGGATTGGACAAACCTGTGTGTGTGTGTGTGTGTGTGTGTGTGTGTGTGTGTGTGTGTGTGTATTGGATTTCAATTGTATGCAAGATTTTTTTTGTCTTCACACTTCAATTTTTTTTTCTGCATGTATAATGTGTCTATGTCACCGCAAGGGTGCGTGCACAGCTGGATTATGAGTGTGTGTGTGTGTGTTTCGAAAAGTCTTTGCAGCAGAGTCTAATCCTATCCGTTCTGCTATCGCCATACCTTCCTTCCTTACTATCATTTATTTATTCCCATCTCTCTCTCTCTCTCTCTCTCTCTCTCTCTCTCTCTCTCTCTCTCTCTCTCTCTCTCTCTCTCTCTCTCTCTCTCTCTCTCTCATTTCAATCCCTCACGTTTCACACTCCCTTCCTAAAATATAAACGTGTTTATAAAATACGCACTCACCCAAAAAGCTGCATTTGAATGGGAAAAAAGGTGCACATGCTTCAGGGAATGGGAACTTTTGGTCATTACTGAGTCATCAATAATTGGAGTTGAGTGTGTGTGTTTATTTATGTTGTTATGTGGCGACAAACATATGTTAACACGTTCACATTATGGAAAGTCACATCCCATTCTTGTGTGTGCCCATTTAGTGCAGTGTGTGTGAGCTGGCCTAACAGCTGCTAAGGGAACTCTGGCACAGACTAAAACGACCAGGTGGACTCTGTCTTGGTTTCACTTTGGCTGGGCCGCAGAAAACCTGGGCCAGCCATATAAACATGGACATCTCTCATTGATTGTAGGTTAGTAGAATATTGGAGTTTCCCCATTGGATATTGTTAAATAAATAGTGTAGACAAGGCGCAAAGGCTAGAATGATGTGGTTAAAAAAAAGGGTTAAAAGCATGGTTTCTTTTGGGTAAGGTTTGGGAAAGCATGTGTGTGTGTGTACGTGTGTGTGTTAGCGTGCATGTAGCTGTCTGCTGCAAGTTTTTAGGGATGTCACCTCATACCAGATAACTTTTAAATGCCATTTTTAAGAAGTAATTTGATTGATGGCTTTACTCGCTTGTGCAAACACACACACACACACACACACACACACAACACAACCACCAATATTATTCCGGCACTTCCACTCACACTCTCTAGACTAAATAAACAGGATATACTTTGCATTAAGTAGTATTAGTCGCTGTATTCATGGGATTGATGCTTTGTGCTTTGGGGGAAATTGACCTTCTGTGGTCTTGATTGTACAAGAGGCTCAACATGGCTGTGACATTTAACTAGGCAGCAGTCTTAATTCTCAGCCCTTTATTCTAGTGCTTTCGCTGACATTTCAGAAGAGGTTTGTGAATTAAAATCTTTGGTGCTTCTTTGGTGTTGTAAACAAATATGCACAATTTCGGCATCATGATTATTTTATTATTTCACTTTTTCTTTTCATTTATCTCTGCCCCCCACACTCCTAAGGCTGTCACTCTGTGGCTCTCTTAGCAGGGCAGAGGGAGATGTTACAGGCCCACCGGCACACATTGACCAAGACGGTGTGTGTGTGTGTGTGTGTGTGTGTGTGTGTGTGTGTGCGTGCGTGTGTGTGTGTGCGTGTGTGTGTGTGTGTGTGTGTGTGTGTGTGTCTCTGCAGAGGTTTGATCAATAGCAATGACTAAGCCACTACTTTGCAAGCTGCTGATGGTGAAACGTTTACTCCCCCAGTCCACAGCTTTAACTGTGTTTAGTTAACACACACACACACACACAGACAGGGACATAACTCCCACCTAGACATTTTTTTTAACATTTTATTTATACAGGTAAATCCCATTGAGACCAGAGACTTTTTTGCAACATTCCCACTTTATCATTCACACATTGATAGCAGGCTTACTATCAACATTCACACGAGGCAAGGTGGGTGAAGTGTCTTGCCCAAGGACACAACAACCATGACACAGGTGGCAGGGCGGTAATCGAATCGCCAACCCTTTGATCATTGGCCGACCCGCTCTACCACCTGAGCCACAGTCGCCCCATTCTACAAGCAGGTGAATAACAGTCCAACATATTAAAGAGAAAGCATCAATAGTATAAGTGCCTTACTATGTGAGGCATTATGACTGCATATTCAGTGTGCAGCATCTGGACTGTATATGAATAGGTATCTATCCTTAACATGTGTGTTGGAAGTTAGATACTGCAGTGAAGAATCATATAGGAAAAAAATTAAATAAAAGATTTTAATATTGAGCTGTTTTTGTGATACAATTTTACTTCTGCGTCTCAAAACGAGTTTTCAAATGTGACGTAGCAAAGGGTAGACAGGCATTCTAATCCATAGACTACATGGCAATCTGATAGCAATGGATAGTTTCCACTCCTAGACGATTTTGAACCTGCTAGGCGTGAAGGAGAACAGCAACAGACTACGTGTCTGGCAGAAACAATACAAAATCCTACATATTCTTTTCCAATGGGCATGTACAGAATAGGTTATGCAGAAATCTAGAAAAAATTGTAACCTCCAATACGCACTTTAAGCAAACCAGATATCTTGACATATGTATTGAAAAAACAACCTATGATGCAGCTGCATAGTATCTCCCTGACGAACAGGACTGAATTTGAGTGACTGTGCGGTCATCCCAGACTCCCATGACGTTGAACCATGTACAACCCTCATTAGAGAACTCTCTTTGTGGGCAGAGGTAATGTGAAAAAAGCATTTTCTCTTGAGTGTGCTTGTCTACTCCCTTCCCTTTAGTACTGCTCTGTTAAGAGTGTGTAGTAATTAGCCTGAGAAAATGGATGGCTTTTCACCAGCAGCTGCAATTACGGATTTCTATAGAAGGAATGGATGGACGGAGGGAATGGGTATATGGTATTAAATAAAGGCTGGAGGGTTTAGAATGGTTGGAATAAATGGAGAGTGGGATGCAGTGATGGAGAGCAAGAATGAATGCGTAAATGGAAAAAAGGAAGGAAGTATGTATGGTAGCGACAAGTGCAGGAGGGAAAGATGGAGTGTGTGTGTGTGAGGGAGAACGGGGTGAATGAGCTTGTTGCCCTGGGTTTCATGAAGGGTTTATTAGATACATTTGGTTTGAGTTTGGAAAGGGAATGGAAAGGCAGAAATGAAAGATTATGAAAAAAGACTATTGTTAGAGCGCTATCCAAAGCATGGCTCCCTTCACACAGAGGAGTCAGGTGTAAAGGGGTTTCAACCCAATACAAGTACATCATCCCTTGATTAATAAGGTGCACTCGCCTATTAAACACACCTAGAATGTGGGCGTGCAAGCGTGAGGTTAGGTATGGCATTGTGTTTGAATGAATTTTCTTTTTAAATCTATCTCACTTCTAGAATATTAAGATTAAGATTGGTCTTCAGTGACAAAATCCAACTGAGTTTCGTACTTTTCTTAAAACTTGGAGCAGCTTTTGAACCAAGTAACAAAGGAAGGCGCTAGTGGTGTAGTGGTTATACCAAAAAATTATCTTTAAAAAAAAGAAAGTCGGGGGCTGATCATTTCATGAACATGTCATTCAAAATCATTATGATGAATTATTGATACTATCACAGACTAACTGTACAGTACATTTTGAGGGACTAAAACATTTTGTTAAAAGGGATTTTTATTCACACCCGGGAATGTGTGAGAGATTTGTGTCTGCAATACTTCAATTCTAAGACATACCGAGCCACATTTATCATTTTTGGAACTCACCAGACACAAAACTCAATGAAATGAGGCAACCAGCTGCAATTCCTCTGAGTTTATTCAACTTTTGGGGCCTGCGTGTTTTGCAAACTCAGTTTAGGAATAACAGCCGAAGGTTTAGGGTAGACAAAACTATATCAATTAAGTTGAGCCAGCAACTGTTGGGTTAAAGTTTATCATATTTAAAATATATGTTAAGTAAAGAAGTTCCAGATTCCATTTTGCAGCACACTTTCAAATCCTTGTTATGTAGTTTGTCCTGTACTGCTATCCATACTTTGATCTGTACTGATCATGGTTGGAGACCTGTGTGGAATTAAAGGTTCAGTAAGCGGAATGATCAGTTTAGCTAACTTCCTGTCAGTGACTGCAGTTAGCAGTCCCCTCGCTCGTCCCTACGTCACCACATTAATGCACTGCGGTTATGTGTGAAACGCCATTGTAGGTGCATACACATTCACCCATCTGTCGCTCTGCGCGTGCACCGGCAGTGAGACGGGTGCCGGTTTGTAGCATTCTCTCTTATTTTTTTTTAAAGATATTTTTTGGCATTTTTATGCTTTATTGATAGTGTAGAGACAGAGTTGAAATGGGGCAGAGAGGGGAGTGACATGCAGAGGACGACCGCGGGCAGGAATCGAACCCGGGTCTGCTGCTGGCCGAGGCCCATGGGGGGGACGCCCTACCAACTGAGCTAAGGGCGCCCCCGTAGTATTCTCTCTTCTGATTAGTAGTGGGATCCCCAAAAAGTTCATTTGCCGATTACATGCAGAGCGAGTGACTGAGAGATCGGCTTTATGAAACGTGCACACTATATAAGTGATCACTGTATGAATAAAGAGCGATTTAACACTTATATTAACATAAAGAAATCACTTCCTTCACCTTTAAGTTGAGCCAGCGTCTGTTGGGTTAAAGTTTATCGTATTTAAATATATCTTACGTAAAGCAGTTCCAGATTCCATTTTTGCAGCACACTGTCAAATCCTTGTAATGTAGTTTGTCCTGTACTGCTATCCATACTTGGATCTGTAGATCATGGTTGGAGACCTGTGTGGAATTAAGAAAGCAGAATGATTCATCCTGGTTTGCCATTTTTTATTTATTTTGTTTCAGAGTGAGACCTCTCTTACATCAAGTCAAGAGGACTCATTCATTTTCGTTGAAACGCACACAGAAACCCCAGCCCCCCCTAGAGCGTTGGGTTTTAATTTACCGATACAGAGCAAAACCAGCTTTACCTTAATCATTGATTTCTACCTGGATGGGAGGCAGTGTGGGGAGAAAAAAAATTATGTTTTGTTTTAGTTCTAAAGGAGTAAGAAAAAGACAGAGAGACTGAGAGGAAAATAAATGTATTGACGGAAGAAAGCAGGAGATTGTATGAGACACACACCCTTCCCATCTCTCTATCACTTGTATGTAGATAGGAAGTACAGAACTGGGGTTAAAGATCCAGAGTGCAGACAATGAGTGATGGAGATTATACTGCCTTGGCATGGTGGATTTTAGGAAGGGAGGGGGTCCAGTGAAAGACAATAAGAGGAATGATATGGAAGAAATATGGAGGAACACAGAAGAGAGCAGGAAGAGAGAGTTGTACATTCAGAGATAAGTGATGAATGGAAAAGGAGAATGGTGGCTGGGGTAAGACAGCATGAGGGATGTAGGAGGGGGAAACAGTGTTCTTAAGAAAGAGAGTGGCTTAGGGGAGGGCATACTAACAGTACTAGGAAACCTCTATTTCACTTAAGGAGGGTTGGTTAATGACGGGATGAGATGAGGTGTAGAAGGGGAGATGATGAAGGGAAGGAGGATGAGGATGAAGAAGAGCACACAGAGAGTTGAAGAGAGAGAGATGGAATTAGAAAAAAATACACTATATAAGTATTCTCATTACATACTGTATACCAAATTCTCCATGTCGGTTTTTCAAAATCCCTTTGAAAATGAGTGTGTGTGTGTGTGTGTGTGTCTGTGTGTCAGTGCTGAAAGTGATGGTGCATGCTGGTGTGCTTCATGGGTAAATTGAAGGGTCTGTTGAAAGGGGAGAGATGAGCCCCTCTTACAGTGTGCGTGCCTGTGTAAGTGTGTGTTAGCGCCTGTGTGTGTGCCTGCGTGTGTGTGTGTGTGTGTGATTGCTCCATCTCCCTCCAGTATCAGTCTCTTCTGCTTGATTTGCGCGCTCTCCTCTCTGCCTCTCCTTTGCTCGCTATGCCGTGAAATGGTTTTTCGCTAGACCATTACCCCAACCAGTGCACTGCACTACTGCCACAGCCCCCTGTGAGCGGGAAGGAGTGTGTTTAAATGTATGTGTGTGTGTGTGTGTGTGTGTGTGTGTGTGTGTGTGTGTGTGTGTGTGTTTGGCTCTGTGCATGAGGGAGACTATGTATGTGTATTCGTACAGTAGCTGCACTTTAAATACGTTGTGCCTGTTTTGTTTACGTGTATGTGAGATGGATTGTGTGTGTGTGTGTGTGTGTGTGTGTGTGTGTGTGTGTGTGTGTGTGTGCATGCGCATGCATGTGTTTGTGTTTTTGTACACTACACAGTATGCCCAATACAAGTCCAGCTGTCATACTATTTGCCCTGCACTGTACTCCTGTCAGAGTTGTGGAAGTGACTCTTTTTCTCCCTCACACAGCCAGGCTGTTATAGTCACAAATGATGAGTCGTTCTTTTCAGTAACAAGCCGGGAGATATTCTAGATCCAAAAGGTTTTTAGGAGAAGATTCTGTGTCTTGTGACATTGGCCAAAAATGTTTTTCAAAGGACACCTTTTTCTGAGTTACTAATTCACTGCTGGTTGTATCAGAACAACCATAAGGAGACAGTGATATAGATACTTAATAAGCAAAAAGTTACCTTCAGGAACAATCTTACTTGTAATTATGAACTTCTTACAACACCCTCGCTACAAACCACTGTGTTTGCTTGAGGTCAGATAGAAAGATGTGTTTGCTTTCTAGTCGCCTCCTCACTTTCTATGCACACATTCACATTCATTAAACACTGGTCTGTTTGTGTTCACTCAGCGTGTGGTCTCACACTTGATCCATCAGTCTGTCTGTCTGTCTGTCTGTCTGTCTTTGTCCCTACGGGGCACCTTTCAGTTTCAGGATCCATCAATATGCTGTATATGTTCTCATATTGATCCTACTAACAACTAGTGTGTGTGTGTGTGTGTGTGTGTGTGTGCGTGTGTGTGCGTGTGCGTGCGTGCGTGTGTGTGTGTGCGTGTGTGTTTGCTTAAAGTTGAAGTACCCTTTCTTTATAACAGTTTGTATTCGTAAGCTTTTATTAAATAGGACCAAATGAACTTAGCCTGAAATCCACAGACACGGTTGTGAAGTGTGAAGGTCCTGACAGAAAGGGACAAAGGTATAGTATGGTTTGTTTTGGCCCATTGATGGGATCTGTGTATAGCCTGGAGACACCAGCCTGGTCTCATGAGCTGGACAATAGTTAGTTTAGTTCATTTCACATTGAACATGTGAGAAAACAGAAATAACTCATGCCTCTGCTCTATCTTCACCCCTTTACTCATTGTGTCTCACCTCCCACTTTCCACTGGATGTTACTATCATCCCCCTCTACTCCCCCTCTCCTCCCCCTTTCATCCCCCTCTCCTCCACTCTGTTAACATCATGTGTGAATTGTGTCCTCCGTGTCCCTTTCACCTCTCCGCTCCGACATCCTCGTACTCACTCCATCCTCTCCCTCTTGTTTTATAACTCACCTCTCATCGCTTCCCTCTCAATGGCTTCATAATATCCCTCCTCCTCTCTATATCTCTTTCACCTACTCTCTCATTTTCCTCTCATTCACTCCCTCTATCTCTCTCTCCCTCTCTTTCTTCTCCTTTCTTCACCATCTAACGCCTTTTCATTCCATCGCTCCACCACTCTGTTCCCCGACCTATTTGAATCCGGCTCTCTCTCTCTCTCTCTCCCTGTACCATGAGATTGAAGCTATAAAGACAAAGATAAAGTGGGACCAGCAAATCAGTTCTAAAGCTATAATGTAATGTTATAAGAACAGGCTGTGGGTTGTATATCATTCTCAGGACATTTTGTGTGATGACAATATTACCTTGAGTTGAGGAGAGCAGCATAATCTACCCTGCGTTCCGAATCGCATACTTTCTACTATTTAGTATGGTAGAAAAAAGTTTTGGTATGTCCCGATTCTTGTGGACAGATTTAGGATGGTTAGAAAGACCCGGATGTCTACTAGATCCGGCTGAGATTTTAAGTGTTGAAAACAGCATCCTATTTTGGCGATTCTGACCCATAATCCATTGCGAACCTGAAGTGAAGTCGCATCAACGGAGCCTCCACATGAAAACAAACAGGGATGCGACGGATATAAAAGCAAGAGCCAAGATCAAGGCGCAATGTTATGATGAAATGAATAAGTAAAAGTATGTCCCAATAGTATGCCTACTGCATAATAACTAGATTATTTTTATCGTCGGATGTAGTATGTAGAATAGAAAAAGGGAAGTGTATGTGATTCGGAACGCAGGGCTAGTTTTCTGTAAAACCTTCGAGCTCTTGTCTTGACCTATCGGGCCACACACACTTCACCCTCCTTCCATTATCTTCTTTTAGATTAGATGTATACTTTGTCAAACTGGGAACACGGTGTACACTCTACTTTTAAGACTCCTAAATGTGCAGACGACATACACAGTAATGTCATGTCGGAGATCCGACTGTGTACTTGAAGAAATAGTCATGTGCAATTTAATCTTGGATAAATGTGTGTTATCAACAGAGCACCGATCTACAGTAGCAGAGGTGTGATAGGCTACATGTGATGGGCTATTTTCAGAGACTCAGCATTACACAGACCCCTCAAGGGCCGATATAATGCTACAAGTATCATTTTTATTGTTGGAGTTCAGCATGTATGCAGAGTCGAAAAAACACCCAGTCATCTGAATCATGCCCCACACATTAAGTGAAACTGAGTCTCATTAACAAGATGCAGTATGTCTTCCAGGAAAATGGCTTCATGTTTATGTCTTGTGTGTGTGTGTGTGTGTGTGTGTGTGTGTGTGTGTGTGTGTGTGTGTGTGTGTGTGTGTGTGTGTGTGTTAATGGAGCTTGTTGACGTCTAGGGTATAGCCGGCTTCTTTAAGGAGCGCGGCGGCAGCTCAAATCCCCTTACTGAATAGAGCAGGATAAACTTCTGAGAGAGCAACTGTGTGTGTGTGTGTGTGTGTGTGTGTGTGTGTGTGTGCGCGCGTGCGCACTCGCGTGTGTGTGCGTGTGTTTATGTGCGTAAGAGGGGAAAAGAGAGGGATGAAAATAAGTGGAGAACCAGTGAGATGAAGAGTAGAAGAAGAAATAGTAGAGATTGAACTGTCAGCAGCTCAACTTAATCTTTTTTTTTCCACAAGGAGATGAGACTTGACGCCATGTGTGACTCTGTTTGTTTGTGTGTGTGTGTGTGTGTGTGTGTGTCTGCGTGTGTGCTTGTGTGGGTGTGTGTGTCTGCATATGTGCTTGTGTTGGTGGGTGTCTGCGTGCGTGCGTGCGTGTGTGTGTGTGTGTGTGAGAGCGAGACGACTCCATCCTGTTTTGAAGTAACCTAATCTAGGATGTAGAGACCCCCCCCCCCACCCAAAACAACCCACTGAAGTCCGAAACTCTGACTCTAAATCCCTCATTACTAGCCTTTGTCAATCCTAAATATCACAACCACACACAGATACACACTCAAGGACACACATACCAGGGAAGGGAGGGGCTTATGTGTTTTTCCATTGCACATGCTTGTGAAACTGACGGTCTTGCCCTTAGTTATAACTTGATGGAAGGTCATATATTATTTAGGCTGTTTTATTTGAGTCTCAAAACTTGAACTCAAATTCACCCACATAATAACCTTTTGCCTCTTGTTTAGCAGGTTCCAGGCAGAGGGACAGATCACCGGTTGGCACCACGTTATGAGGAAGTGGAGCGTCAGTATGCATCCTTACCAAGGTACTGCTTTTTTGCTCCTTCCATTGTCTCTATTCTTCTCTTGTCCACTTTCTTCCCTTCTTTTCTTTCTCTCTTCAAAGCCTCTAATTAAATGTGTATAGTCTGTCTGTGTGTCTGTGGAGGCCTCAGTCTCAGCCAGGCACTCACCTGACCCCCTCTCCCTGGGGAACACACACTCAGACCTGGGTTGAAAACTGATCCCTGACTCAAAGATCTTTCGGCTGGACAAACCTTACTTTGGTGCTTACAGTTGCCCAAATTAGTAGTTTTCAAATGAATGTTGTATTGAAGAAGGCTTTTCCACAATGCTTTTATTTAATTAGAATAAAAAGTCTTAAACACAGTTTCAAGAGAGTGCACACATTGCATAGCCTGGCTCTGCCCGCCTACCTACTTCCGGCCAAATTTCATTTTCCCTTCAGTAGTCAGTCTGGGGCAGGGTGGTATTAGTGGAATCTAGCTGAGGAAAATTTCCGTCCGTCCAATCAGCGAACAGAGCGAGTGGCTGAGAACGATGACGTCGAAGTCGCGTTTCAGTTGAATGCTGCGTTCCTTTATACTCGGAAGAAGGAGATTTCCGACTTGGTAGTTCCGAGTTCCGACCTGTCTGTGTTCCAGTGCATCTGCTCGCGAAAGTATGGGCGACGACAACCTTTCTCGTCCAAATAACTAAACGTTAGGCTCTAGCAAGTTACCGTTGCCAGGTACCGGTAGATCCATAGACTACAATATGTAGTGAAGTCAGAAATTTCCGAGTTCCCTGTCCAACTTGAACGCACCGTCAGAAGCCGGCTCATGACACACGTGACGACCAAACGTTATGCGATTGGTTGGCTAATCCAGAGTGGCACTGAGCAGATCCAATAGTTTTAAACTTCAACAGACACCCGCCTCCAAGTGAGTGAACGTTTGCCAATTACAGCAGTTCCAGACCTTCTGTACAAATGAAATGAAGTACGATGGTCTGGTTGGACCAGGCTACACATTGCATACATCATTACGAGGTAAGGAACTCGTCATAGATTTAACACATGTAATAGAGCTGGCTTCAGAAACTTGAGCCGATGTCACTGAGATATTTGTCATGTTCACTTGGCCCTCACTGCACATCATTCACAGGTCTGCTAAACAGGATTTAGAAGTTATAGATAGCTTTTAAAATGCTTATTTATCTACAAGTGAACATCTTTTGGGGAATATTTGAGCAAAAGATAAATTGAACCTTCTTGGTGTCAAAGATTGTTTGCTCATCTGTTGCTCAAACTGTCAGGAGAAGTTCATTATTCCTAGGTTTGATGCATTTGCTTTGCACAGCGTTATGTCATAATAATGATCTATTGTATGTATATTTCATTTATCTTTCATTTTTCCATTTTGGTTGTTTTCCTACCTGGATGACAAATGACCTACATTAACAACATCTTCTGAAGTATACCAATCAATTTACTGAAGGATTTTTCTTCTATTCATTTCTTTCTCACAATACATTTTCTAATGTAATCAGATAAACATTAGGGTCCAATATAGCCATATTTGTTTAAAAGTCTGTGGGGAAAAAATAGCTTGTAAAGTTTATGAAGGCACAGCTGTTGACATTGAAGCATTTCAATGGTAAATGGACTTGACTTATATTGCGGCCCCAAAGCGCTTTACATTTCTTACCATATTTAACCAATTCATACACCGATGGTAGTAGCTGCCATGCAAGGCGCTCTCTGAACCATTGGGAGCAATTTGGGGTTCAGTGTCTTGCCCAGGGACACTTCAACATGTGGCGGGTAGGCGGGGATCGAACCTCCGACCCTGCACTCCAGAGGCGAAAAAAAGAACTATATACTATATTCTGCAGCCATCATCAGTCACTCCGGCTCTTTCAGCATCTCATTTTTCACATGCAACCTTTTCCACAGAAAGGCCTCAACTTCAGTGTTCTCTATTTCACTTATCTTTTCGTCTATATATATATATATATATATATATATATATATATATATATATATATATATATATATATATATATATATATATATATATATATATATATATATATATATATATATATATATATAATCTTGCCCCTGTAGAGCACTTTGAATGGCCTTGTGACTAAATTGTGCTATATAAATAAACTTGCCTTGCCTTGCCTACTGCCTGTATACTACTACAGACTGCTGCTCTACCTAAAAATAAAACCTCTTCAAGTGAAAATTATTAAAGTTTAACAGTAAAAACTTTTAGTATTTGTTACTGTTTTTTTTTCACCTCGTTCTATTTTGCATCTAAAGAAGCAACACCTCAGCAGTCTACAAACAACTGTTTTTTTGTGTGTGTATGAGAGGGAGAGAGATGGGGGGTTAGTCAGGGAGTGGAATGACGGACAGAAGTTAAGAACGTTAGGAAGTTTATAGCCAGGTTCCCACCCCTGTTAAAATGGTGAGGGATGACTATTTCACACCTCCTTCGTGTGTGTGTGTGTGTGTGTGTGTGTGTGTGTGTGTGTGTGTGTGTGTGTGTGTGTGTGTGTGTGTGTGTGTGTGTGTGTGTGCGTGCGTGCGTGCGTGCGTGCGTGCGTGCGTGCGTGTGTGTGTCGAGAGAGGGAGAGAGTTGGTGTGGGTGATGACTTTGGCAGATGGGAGCGAGAACAGTGATGATGGTTTTGAGGTCTGGCTGTGGTATCTGAAAAGGCTTGGGAAATTGGACACACACACACACACACACACACACACACACTCACATACAGTACACCCTGTCTGTTTCCACTTTCAGACACGCACGGTAATCCCAAAAAAATGCTGTGCCAATGTAGTAGTTAGGCCTCGTGTTTGGCCTCGTCATTTTGCCATAAAAGTCACTGTGACAGTGTGCCTGCTGACGGCCTGGTAGCAGCTCAGACACATTTTCCTACACGGGTCAAAGTGTGATTTAAAAACAGTTGCGTTGCCATTTTCTCACATTGGATAATATTGCACAAGGTAAACAAACCATGGTTTAGGAATGATAATTTAAATACTACAGATTTTAAGCCGCAGATTTGAGCGCACTTTTTTACAAGTGCTGAATTATTTTTGTAAAAATCGCTGGTTATTGGATCCTGGATGTGATAACAGCTAACAGCCTTAACGATACATACATATACAGCTCTGGAAAGAAATAGACCACTCCAAATGTTCAGTGTCTCTTGTTTTATCCTTTTGAGGCATATATTTGAGTAAAATTAACAATTTGATTTTATGATATTAACTACTGACAACATTTCTACCAAATTCACAATAAAAATATTGTTATTTAGAGCATTTTCAATAAGTAATGTAGAGGGCGGTCACGTGACGCTGGGATACGTGATGGCAGCTTGAAACGTGTGCTCCTGCTGTCTTTTGGGTTAATATCCTTAATACATCCTAAAATAAGTTCAGATATAGGCATTTTTCTTCTACATGTTATGTGGAACTAAACAATGTCAAAAGAAGGTAAAAGTTTGACGGCTGCCTGTAATATTGAACAAAGGAAACTTCGCTCAGCCGCACAGACTCAGCTCAACATGTGTACGAAGGGAGTAGCAGCTAGCAAAGATGCTACAGCTAGCACCGCCACGGAGCCCGACCAGCCTGACATGGCTCAGATTCACGGGATGCTGAGCAAAATATTGGAAGAAACGGCAGATCTGAAAGAAATTCGTCGGTCTATGAGCTCTGTTGATACAAAGCTATCCTCCCTCATTTCTCGCATTACGCAGGTGGAAGACCGAGTGAGTCAGCTAGAGGACGAGCAAGCTAACATAAAGGCAAGACCGGCGGCAGCCACTAAAGAGGACGTACAACTACTGACAGACAGGTTGGCCACTGCTGAAGACAGATCCCGACGCAACAACCTCAGATTCGTAGGGATACCGGAGGGGGCTGAAAAGAGCAATGTGACTGCGTTCCTGAACGAGTTTATCTCAACGACCCTTGGCATTGATCCAACCCCGGGGGGTATCGAGATGGACCGTGCTCACAGGATCGGGACGCGGCTGGAAGCAGGGGAGAAGAATCATGGCCCAACGATTGTGGCGCGCTTGCTACGATACAAAGATTGCCAAGCCATTCTGGAAGCAGCACGGGAAAAGAAACGCCTGACGTGGAATGGTAAACAAGTTATGATTTTCCCGGATTATCCGAGGGAGACGCAAAGGAAGCGAGAAGCCTTCTCACGCTGCAAGAAAGCACTCCACGAGCGCAAGATTAAATTTGGAATGCTCTACCCTGCACTTCTGAAGATTTTCATCAGTGGACAGAGTCCACAGGTGTTTGATGACCCGGAAAAAGCAATGGAATACATCGAGAGGCGCTAAGGTACATGTTTGGCACTGCGTTTGTGCGTCATGCGCTCCGGGCGCGCTTTGGATAAGCTTTGGAAACCACACCAGTCTCTGCCGGCCGTTTGATCGGGAGAGTAACGGTATGTGAGATAGGTTGTGTGCATATGCAAATTTGACAACCTCTGTTTTGTTTTTGGACATGGAAAGATCCTTTCAAATTTCTGGCTTTGCACGTCACAAATCATTTTGAAGCTGGCATTTCAGTGTATATCTTCATAGCCGGGGCTTATATTGTCAACCATTTCTATTTTTGTTAAGAAATTGCTATGTTTTCCTTAAATTAATATCTGAACACATTTTTGTAAATGATACCTAGGGCAGTGGGCTTTTAGGCTGCCCTTGTTCCATAAGTCATGGACCTAAGAGGTTTACTTTTTTGTTTTGTTTCGCCAGTGTTCTTGGTTCTGTTTTTTGTGCCGGACTGGTCCACAGTCCGATGTTTATTGACATCACTACGGTGTTGGTTTTATGTTGTTTTTTTCTTTTTTTTCTTGTCAATATGGATAATGAATGTTGCACCATGGATCTTATATCATAATAGAATGGCCACTTATTCTACAGTAAAATACTTTAAGATTGCGTATGACAAGCAGTGGGAGGACATTATGTTATTCAGCCTGGAATGTGAATGGCCTGGGCTGTCCAATTAAAAGGAAGAAAATACTGGGGCATCTGAAAACTAAAATACAAGATGTAGTATTTTTGCAGGAAACACATTGTTGTCCCCAGGAATCAGTTAAATTATGTAGGGACTGGGTAGGACACGTATTCTTTAGTGCTGGGACATCTAAAAGTTGAGGAGTAGCTATATTAATTAACAAAGGCTTACAGTTCAGGCTCAGGAAGGAGGTTAAAGATGAGGAGGGCAGAACTATTATAATACTAGCAGAGATTCAAGGACAGACTCTGATACTGGCCAATATATATGCACCCAATGTTGATCACCCAAATTTTTTCGTAGAAGTAGAAAATAAGTTGCATAATATGGGACAGTATCCAATCATTCTGGGAGGAGACTTCAATATTGTATTAGACCAAATCCTTGATAGAAGTAAGCCATCATTAAGTAGAATGCCTGACTCTGTTTTGATGGTTAAGAGAATGTGTTCATCTATGGGTCTAACAGATGTGTGGCGGCTGAACCACCCAACGGAAAGAGATAATACTTTTTACTCAGGAGCCCACAAAGTCTACTCACGAATAGATTTTTTTCTAATTTCTAGCTCATCACTGCCTGCCACATTGTCTTCTTTAATTGATAGCATTCTGTTGACGGACCATGCCATGGTCGGACTACAAATGACCCCATATCAGGAAACAGAAATATCACAGATGTGGAGTTTCAATTCATCTTTATTACAAGATGTCGGATTTAAGGAAGATCTTCGAGCCCAGATTAGGCTGTATTTAGAGACCAATGTCCCCTCAGCTCCCTCTGCCACAGTGGCCTGGGAGGCCATGAAGGCCTTTCTAAGGGGATTTATTATTCAATATTCTTCTCATAAGAAGAAGGTCAATGCTGCTAAACTCACAGATCTAGAAAAGAGAATTAAGAACACTGAAGCTAAATTGAAAAGGAATATATCTGAATCTATTTTAAAAGAATTGACTCACCTTAAATATGAATATAATATTATAATATCCAAAAAAACTGAATATCTTTTGTTCAGGGCCAGGCAGACTGTTTTTGAATCGGGAGATAAAGCAGGGAAATTTTTGGCCAGGTACATTAAACAAAAAGAGTCCAAATCTTTTGTAACAGCAGTGACGATTGGGGATGGAAGCCTGGCAACTAAATCAAGGGAAATAAATGATGCATTCAAGAGATTTTATATAAATCTTTATACATCTGAAAGTACTGCCACGGACAAAGAGCTAATGTCATTTCTTGACAAATTAAATCTTCCTAAGCTGAGTAACTCACAACAGGAAGACTTGGATGCACCTATTAGTTCACAGGAAATACTTAATGCAATTAAGGCCCTACCAGCGGGTAAATCCCCAGGCCAAGATGGGTTTACGGCAGAATTCTTTAAATGTTATGCAGAAGACCTATTACCATTATTTGAAAACATGCTTGCAGAAGCATTTGAATTTGGCAAATTACCTCCCTCCTTAAACCAGGCAATTATCACACTTATACTTAAAAAAGAAAAGGACCCGACTGACTGTAAAAGCTATCGTCCAATAAGTTTAATATCTGTTGATTGTAGACTTTTATCTAAAATACTTGCAAATAGATTGGATAAAACACTTGGGTCACTTATCCATCCGGACCAAGTGGGCTTTATTAGACAAAGAAATTCCTCTGATAATGTGAGACGTCTCATAAATATTATGTAGTCGGTGCGAGACTCCAACGATCCAACAGCAGCTATCTCACTTGACGCTGAGAAAGCTAAAAAGATAGGCTGGAGTGGAGGTATTTGTTTCATACGCTTAAAGCTTTTGGATTTGGTCAAACATTTCTCAGGTGAATAGATATTCTTTACAGAGACCCACAGGCCGCAGTGAGAACAAATGGTCTGATTTCCTCTTATTTCACACTTGGGAGAGGCACCCGTCAGGGCTCTGCATTATCGCCTGGGCTTTTTTGTTTAGCCCTTGAGCCTCTTGCGGCAGCTATTCGGAAGAATCAGAATATTCAGGGAGTTAAAATAAATGAGTCTACACATAAGCTTCTGCTTTACGCGGACGACATTTTGTGGCTTACCTCGGACCCAACCAGATCTATTCCAGCATTATTTGACGTTATTAAGTCATTCTCCAAAATATCAGGGTATAAAGTCAACTGGTCTAAGTCAGAGGCCCTTCCATTGACCTCATACTGCCCAAAAACCTTATTTCAGGCGGGGCTTTTTCAGTGGCCCACTGAAGGCATAAAATATCTTGGTATTCTCAAATTGATAAAATAATCGAAAAGAATTTGGACCCACTTTTTAATAAAATGTCATTAGATACAGATAGATGGTCACCACTTTTCTTATCATTATGGGGAAAGGTCAACGTTCTGAAGATGAACTGTATCCCGAGGTTGAATTATTTGCTTCAATGTCTTCCTACAGCAATACCCCAGAAATACTTTAAAAGATTTGACCAAATTTGCAAAAAGTTTTTATGGAATGGTAAACGTGCAAGGATAAAGTTAGAAAGGCTCCAGGTTCCAATCAATAAGGGGGGCATGGGCCTCCCCAAGATAGCCCTGTATCATTATGCATTCTGTCTGAGACATATTGCTCAGTGGACACTGCCACCTGAGAGAGCCCCTCCCTGGTTTGAGATTGAACAGAGATTGTTTTCCCCACTTGCCCCTATAAATGCTCCGTCTAGCACTATACCCTCCAAATTAAAATCTCACCCTATCATATCCAACCTCTTTAATGTGTGGAAGAAGTTTTCTAAAGCTTTTAATATCAATGTCTATCTTAATTCTGAATCTTGTATTTGGAATAACCCAAAGTTGCGTATTAATAAACATTCTCTTTTATGGAAAGATTGGGTAGAAAAAGGAATTATTTCACTAGCAAACCTATATGAGAGGGATAATATAAAGTCATTTGAAATGTTGGCTGGTGAATACAATCTGCCCAGAAATAATTTCTGGAAGTACCTGCAAATGCGTCACTTGTACTGTAATAGGGAGAGGAATAGAACCTCAACAGTCAAACCTTCTTTCTCAGACTATGAAAATAATGGGTTTGGGGCATGAGGCTTCCATATTCTATGCAATGTTATTCCAACAGACTGTTACCATATCTTATGCAACAATGTTAACTTGTTCGGCAGATTTGAACATTGATGTCACACATAAAGAGTGGGATCGTATTTGTGAAAACATCAAGAGGGTGTCAAGAGACATTAAAATTAGATTAATCCAGTTTAAGATTCTGAACCGCTTTTATTGGACTCCAAGTCGACTGTTCAGGCTGAAGCTGCGGGATAATGCAGACTGCTGGAAGTGCTGCAGCTCAGAAGGGACTCTTCTCCATCTGCTCTGGGAATGTCCCATGATTCAGAGCTACTGGCAAAAGATTCACGATCGCATTGAAAACATTACTCGGACTACCTTGAAGTTCTGCCCTAGGCTGTATGTTTTAAATGATCCACAAATAACATCCAACTGTGGGGCAGCGGACTTTATTCAGACCAGTATAATGGTTGGAAAACAAATTATAATGAGAAACTGGAAGAACCCAGGTGAGCCCTCTTTCCAGGAGTGGAGCACAGAGTTGGCAAAAGTGGCATCCTACGAAAAAATCTCGTTCAACATCAATGACAGGACTGAAAAATATGTGGCGAAATGGGGAAAGTACGTGCAATATATTGCTACCAGATGAGAGTGCTGCTTATTGTAAATCTGTACAACAGATCCATGTGTGTTTTTCTATTATATATACATATTTTTTTTTTTTTTTTTTTTTTTTTTTTTTTACCTTTTTATTTAACTATTTCTACCTGATTTCTATTACCCGTTTTGGCATAATCTTTATTTTCTTTTTCAAAAATGTAACATCATTAAGGGATAAATTATAAGACGTCAATTGTTGTGTTGACTACAATTCTGATTACATTGTTACAGTGATGTATAAAAACTCAATAAAATACTAATTACAAAAAAAACAAGTAATGTAGAGATAAAGATTTAAGAAAAATCCAGACCGGTCTCTTAATTTTTTCAAGGGGTGTATGTGACGCCTTGTGATGCCCATGGCCTGATCAGTGATTGTGTAAGAAAATATTAAAGTTGCACTCTAATCTATATTCATCAAACAGCCTCTGGTACTTTTGAGACAAATATGAATTTACTTCAATGAATGCACCAATCTGAAAGGCCAAAAAAAAAGCTGTTACTGAATAGATAGCTTAATCCAGCACCGTTTCCTTGATGAGGATTGTATGTGTGAAACGGGCTCACCTCTTTCTTAATTCTGTGTTCCCCCCTGCCTCTGCATCTACACATTGTTTTGCCTCAGGCCCACTAGTAGCTGTGTGTGTTTCTGAATATACCTGTATGCATGTGTGGGAAAGAACATGTTTGTGTACGTGCTGGTGGTGTGTATTTGTTAGTGTGTCAATATCCCATGTGAGTCCAGAAATAGCTGTGTGCTTGCTTAGTCAGGTACAGTGTGTGTGACTAATGGTCAGTTCACTGAAGTTTGTGTGTGCGTGAGTGTGTGTGTGCGTGCGTGTGCAATCTATCACCGTGAGACAAGATTTTGATGGCTCTAAAATTAAAACACGAGCGAGCAGTGGATGATGTTTCCCTGCCTTAAGCACTAACACTACCTTACAAACTGTCAGCAAATGTCACTGCATGAAATACACATGAGTCTGTTGAGGGTACATTGAGAATGTTCTTGCTACTCCATGAAACTATTCAGTCTTTTTCGTAATGAAATATATTTAGATAGAGAAGACATCATTATCTGGGGCCGTATTCACAAAACATTTTATCTTAGCGCTAAGAGTACTCCTAAGGAGCACTAAAAGTTCTTAGTAAGGAGTAATTTCTTAAAACCTATTCACAAAGCTGCTAAGACCAACTTTTACTAAGGAATGGGAGGGACTCCTAAGCTAGGACTAGAGGGCGGTGTTGACCCTGTTGCTATGGATGATGTCATGTTCATACCTTCTATGCCCACAGTGATTGGCTGAGAGGGAATGAGAGCTAAGAGTGAATTTATGATGGAAACACTGTGGGAGATATCCATATTGTGTCGCTGTATTAAAGTAAAGAGTTTTTATATACAATGAATGACAAGTGACACTGATTTAACATGAAACCAAGATACTGCAGGGTTTCCCACACATTTGTTCACAATTAACCTACAATAGCGCCACATAGGTCTATTCATTTTAAATTTTACAATGATTTGAATCGGAAAAATATCCTCATTGAACAGCTGCACGCCATGCACTCTCACTGTATTTCTCTCAATGGCGGACTATGCAGCAATAGTCAGACAGCGATGAACCAGGAAATTCACAATTTAGAAACAACAGCCGGCGAAATCGTAAAGTACATGCGGAAGGAAAAAGGCGAGACGCGCAACTATACAGTAGCGGATCTGTGGAACGGAGGAGATGCTGCGAAGCGCCACATATAGGCCTACTCTAGTAGGAAATTAAACCCAAACGTGACACCAACAGTAACTTTCAGTGCATCATAAACCCAAAGCAACTGGAGGAAAATGAACTTAATAAATATTTTTTTATAACAATATAATAAATATAAATGTGTCTATATATAAATATAAATAAAAAATATAATAAATAATAAATATAGCTTTACTAAGATCATTAAACCCTTACAGCTATTAAAGGTACCTTTCATAAAGCTCACTAGCATTAAATCTCTCCAAAACACCATCAAATGGTTGTCTGTGATTTACTCTTAGTGACTTAGGAGTCCTCTCGAGGACTCGTAGCTTTTCATAGATTTAGAAGCTAGTTTTAGCGCTAAAATGCTTTGTGAATTACACTTATCTTAAAAAGTTAGGAGTCCTAAAATTAGGAGTGAAACGCCCCTTATTTTTGAGAGTTACTCCTAAATCAGCACGTTAGGACCTACTCTTAGCCTTAAAATGTTTTGTGAATACGGCCCCTGTTGTGTATGCTGAAACATTGTGGTTTATTTTAAATAATCTCACAGGCCTAATCATATCTATTGTATATAATATTGTGTAGATATTAATAAATATGTTCGTATTCATATGGATTTGCCTCCATGTGACTTTAGTAAATGATGTTATTATGTAATAAAGCTCGCCTCTCAATGCCACTTTGTTGAAACTAACTCTTCCACCCTCCACATCTCACCTGCTATCTGTATTTCACAGTTTTTCCTATACCTCTCTCCCGTTCCATCTTCCCCTTCTCCCTATGGCTTTATTATACTGAAATAAATGACCCCTGAGTGTGTACCGATATCCATGTGAGATCGATTTTAGTTTAGTTTAACCTTGGAGGAAATGTATGGAGCATTAACATTACAGTTTACATTGGTTTGCTTGGAGAGTAGGCATGTGTTAGATGGTTTGGAGTGTGGAGAATCAAAGACCAAGAAGTGTATGACATTTCTGACTGGAATGTGTACAAACCTGCAACGCTGCGGTCAAATGGTTACCTTGTGTTCATGTTTTTAGCATGATTGAATGCTAATCTGAAACAATTTGACTGATTTGTATGCATATATTCCCTGTGTGTGTGTGTGTGTGTGTGTGTGTGTGTGTGTGTGTGTGTGTGTGTGTGTGTGTGTGTGTGTGTGTGTGTGTGTGTGTGTGTGTGTGTGTGTGTGTGTGTGTGTGTGTGTGTGTTAGTGAGAGAGAGAGAGAGTTTCAGTCATTCGGAGGTCAGTTGATGGCCATCAGACTAGTCTGTGATCAACATTAGCAGGTTGCGCCCTTACCATGTGTGCACCATTAGTCCCCTATATTTACACATGCGCTCTCGCCATCAATATCCATAAACCCACAAACTCAATCCACTCCTGTGTGTGTTTCCTGCTGCTCTGTTGCACCCTATTCTTCCACCAGCCCGTATTTATGAAGCAGTCCGCCTAATGCATGTAAGATTCAAAGCACTTTGAACGAAACTCGGTCAATTTATTATTAAAAGACATGATCTTATGATTAAAAACCATGATTTTTTCTTTTTTCTTCAAGCAGCCCCTGTTGACAACAGCAATCAGTTGTTCTAATACACAGCCATGACCCAATTGGATTAGCCGGACACCCTTTCCCATTTGTCCTCGTTATTACTCTTTGATTGGATTAAAAGAGCCAATCACAAGAGCTGTCCGGGATTCTGGGAAGGCTGTCGCTTCCTCATTATGATGATAATTGGATGATTAGTAATTAGAAGGCAGATGTTGTGTCCCTGTGTCTTCAACTAGATCCAGACACACAACAGGCTATTTGAATGCAACTGTGTTTGTCTCTTTTTAGTTTCATTTCCTTTCCGTTGACTACCATCCACTGCTTGCCCATTCCTCTATGCCCCCCTCCTCCCCCTCCTCTCTCTCCTCATTCTCTCTGAACTTCAGGGTGAAAAGGACATTGTTGAACATTTAGGAGAGGGAAATGAAATGGGAATGTCTCTCACACGTCTCTCTCTGTCCTCTCTCTCTCTCTCTCTCTCTCTCTCTCTCTCTCTCTCTCTCTCTCTCTCTCTCTCTCTCTCTCTCTCTCGCTCTCTTGAGAAGACCTCCCAACCGGGGGCCTGAGAGAGAGTTTTTCCCAGACCACTTTACAACCGCTAGCACAATCCAGCCCATTGTCCAGTTGTTGTTTTTTTTGCAGTGTGTGTCCCTGGTCCCATACATCCCTGTCCCTGCTTGTTTGTTAGCCATGCAGGAGACCCCAAGAAGGACCCTACACTGCCCCCCACCCCCCAACCACTCCTACCCCACTCTATTTCTCTGTCTTGAGCCTATCTTGTTCCCTAGCTTCTAGTGTTTCTCCAGTGTTTTGCCCGTTGCCTGCTTTTGAAGAGTTTCCGGTCGCGGCTTTGATCTTGATGGTGGACTGTTGAAAAAGCCGGGTTACAACCCATAATGTGTTGCAGAGGCAGTAGGTTCCCCCCACCCCCCTGCATGACAAGAGGCATGATATGCTTTCATATGTCTGGCCCCCATGGGTGAAGGAGGGCATTTTTTCTTTCAGGTCCTCAGCCAGTGAAATGTTTAACCGGTTTTTTGGGGGTATGCTAAAGGTTGAACTTGTGTTAAGTGATACTGTGCTCATGTGGAGTTTCCTACAAGTTGTGAAATCTAAACACATACAGACACACACACACACATACACACATTTTGCATGGTGGAGGAATGACGTGCAGGAGTAGAAGCTTATCGTTGCTTTGATGACTTATCTTTTTTCAATGGCTTACGATGGTGCACCTATCTCCTTTTTTGCAGTTAGCTTATCACTGACCATGTGGGGAAATAATACGTTATGATGTGTGTCAGAACAAGGAGATGGATGACTGTGCTCGGTACATTTCAACAGTTGCAGCTGTGAAACGTTAACATCTGGTAACAGCCTAATGGCCATCTGCCGCCCCCCGTGTTGCCACCATCGTCTCCCATCAGAAAATATGAAAAAAGTTACATAGGATTGTTAAGTGAAAATTACATGTGTTTCCGCACAAATGCAAAGTTGTTCTTCGCCGATAACATAAACTATGAAAGGCAACGCAATGAGTGTGTGAATTTTTTTTTTAAGGTCATTCTTTGATACTAAATGGAACGCACCATCAGTTGTGATGGTGATTTATGAAACAGTTGAAACAGGAAGCAGCTCATGTTACTAGAAACAGGCATGAGGTTGACATTAAAATAAAGCAGTGAGGCTGGGCTGGTCAAGTTAGTGAACAGATGTGCACAGTTACCTCCTGCTCAAGTGTCTCCTACATTCACGTCAGACTAGCTTACTGTGAATACGCATAATGTTTTAAATGAAAATGTAATTTATCATGGGCTTATTTGAATTAAAGTCATTGAGCACTGATAGGTTATGCCGTTGCTTGTGCACAGGTATACAGGATAATCTCAGAGAGAGCAACTGTGTGTGTGTGTGTGTGTGTGTGTGTGTGTGTGTGTGTGTGTGTGTGTGTGTGTGTGTGTGTGTGTGTGTGTGTGTGCATGCGTGTGTGTGTATCTGCTTGTGTGTGCGTGCATGCATGTGTGTGTCTGCTTGTGTGTGTGTTTGTGTCCCGTTAAAAAGTATTTTCATAAGACCCCATGACCATACTTGTGCGTGCAGTACTATTACATAAATATTCGACATTTACCAAATTAGCGGCCATTGCATGATCCTATTTTTTTCCTTTAGTTTTTTCTTTTTTTTTAAGCAATTTGTCTCCTGCGGTGATGCACAGAGCAACATGTCCCCAGCTTGGAACCATTACATCTGGCTGAGGTTGAACCTGATTGGCTCAAGATGGGAAATAATGGAGGCTATTTGAATGGGATATGGAATATTATCAATAATGGAGTTCCATGATGTTTCAGGAAGTCACCCGCTTTACAGCCTATAAGTGGTGATTTATGAAACTGCCATAACTAAATGTCATATTTAGCGTCAGTAATTTCCACGAGTATATATATGGACATGGCTCATTCAGGTACTTACAAGGTGCAATTCATTCTTAATGTAATAGTATCATTTGTATGTATAGTATTTAAAATCAACATTGAAATATGGTAATAGTTTGCTTTTTAAAGGTATATCTTTAGGTTTGTGTGAAAAAAGTACACTCAAATGTTTTGACTGGTTCTCCCTTACATGTTTATACAACGAGATGAATTTCAATTATTTCTACGTAGATTAGAATTAAAAAGCCTTTTCTTTCTCCTTCTATGGCTACTGATACTGTAGGAAAGTAAAACCGCTAATCCGTCTTAAAGATAGTATAGTTGATTGCACATCACCGGACAACTTCACAATGCTTTGTGTACTCGAAAACCGGAAATGACGGGACAGCTCTCTAGACCATAACACAGAACATATTGTTTTTAGCAGAGAGTGTCGAGTAGTCAAAAAGGATTGCTGTTGCACTTACTTGATGCCAAACAAACAAACGACATCGCCTGCAGCGTCACTGTTTATCTGGTTACCATCCTCACATCCTGGCTTCACTGATTCGCTAGCCCTCCACCAATCAGATTGCTCCGGCTGAAAGACTGGCCGAAGCCGATTGAACATGTTGAATCGGCTGAAAAGAAGACCGACGACATCTACGAGGGCCGACGTCAACGAACACCCCAAACAGATGTGTGTCCCTGCCCCCTCCAAAACTCTCCGACGATGTCCAAAGCCCGATTATCGGCCCGGTGTGTCCTGGCCTTTAAGGGTGTAGTTCAATGTGATGGATTGAACCCGATGGAAAAGGAATTTGAATGACGTGATTTAAAATTCCTTTTTGAACATGGCTATGAAGGATGTTTGCCCCTTTGACGTGGTGGTACAGCACATGTGTCCTGCCTGTTGATCCGTCAGCTCATCTCTCCTTCAACATGTCCATCACAATTGAATTCTTGACTAGCTGCTGCCGCTGTAAATTGTCAGTCTCCGCCATTTTCTTTTGGGCTGAAGCTTCATCATGGCTCAGTTTTCCAAATGGCACGGCCGCGTTATGATGGGATGCCAGACAAGCACTCCAAATCCCCATTGTTCTGCCCTCTCTCCTGTGTTTCCGAGGCAACAGACCCCCCCTACCATCTGGAAGGCTCTCATCCCTCGGTTCCTCTGACTTTCCCTCTAATGGGTTTCTCCTCTGTCCTTCCCTCCCCATCTCATTTTCTCTTTCTCTTTGAGCACTCTTTCTCATTTTATTCTCTCGGGCATTTTTTCTTTTTTACTTTTTTTTACGTTGCTCTAATTTGATTCTCCTCCCTCTCTCTCTCTCTCCAGTCTTTCTCCTTTTCAGCGCTGCTCTCATACTTTTCACTTTAAGTACTCAGCACATTAGCGTACTCTCGCATTAGCTCTGCACTATTCTTTTTTCACCCACCTGTGGTCATTTTCAGCTCATTCCCTGATGGTCTCTTTTCTCTCTCTTAATACTTCAGCTTGTTTTCTTTATTACAAGTACCCACCATCATCACACATTCACAGCCACACAATACTCATACCCTGACACACACACACACACACACACACACACACACACACACACACACCCACATGGCATATTTCCAAATGTGTATATACACACACACTGGCACACAAGGGAATGCAATCATGTTAGTTTCCTGGACTGGTCAGATTCGTAATTCATGATCTCCAGGTGGATTAATAATAGCTGACAGAACTTTATTGACAAAGACAGATAGGTGTTTAGTTTCATTCAAACGTGAATGGTTTGAGCAAGCATCCGGGTGTGTGTGTGTGTGTGCGTGTGTGTGTGTGTGTGTGTGTGTATGTGTGTGTTCCGCTAAAGCAGGGCCTATTATTCTCAGCAGATGCTGACCTTCAGCATGCCCGTTCTCTGGAGGGCAGCACTTGTTTCACTGCCTTTTTTCTTCTCTTCTACTCCATCTCCCCCTCCCTCTCCTCCTCCTTTCTATTACTTTTCTTTGTTGTCCCTCCCTTCTCATTTTCTTTCTTTCTTCCTTCTCCCTCTCTCAAGCTTTTTTCTTCTGAGCTTCACATCTTGGATATTAAATAGATCTCACTAATAGTCGCATCTGTCATTCCCTTTTTTTTCAACTTTAAAAATGAAAATGTCATAATACTTTAGCCGCCTGATTGTCCTCTCCTTGTCTTCCCATTTCCCCTGCTATCTTCTCCTTGACTCTCCGAACCCTTTCAGACATCTTTGTACTTCTTCTTTGCATAATCTGGCTTTCCTACACTGATTTGTCGACTAATTAATGTAGTGCACTACATATTAAATATGGGATTTTAGCCTTTCTCTATTAGGTAGGTGGTAGGCCTAGAGGAAAGGGGGCCGACTAGTAACCATGAGGTCTCTGGTTTGATCCCCGGCACCTGAAATGAGGGTGTTATTTGTAAAACTAGTGGTTGCATGGTATTGCATGCCCACCATCTCTACCATTGTGTCCTTGAGCAAGACACTTAACCCCAAACTGCTCCAGGGGTGCAGACCCCTGAGCGATGATATGTAGAACTGCATGTGTGTGTTAGAAATGTCGGAGGGGTGAGCGAGAAAGCCATTTCGATAGGCATGTGTGTGTGACTTACTTTGCATGTGTGTTAATTGACAAAAATAAAGACTTAAAGGAATACATCACCCATACGTAACCCGTGTTCTATCATTATAAAATTGCTATTATAATATAATCAATTAGGTTTCTTCTTCCCTCAGTCTTTCCTTAGTCTTCCCTTGGCCCAGCTGTCCTGTTAATCCTAACCCTACATTTGTACTAGTGTGATGTCACACTAGTAAAAAAATGTAGGGTTAGACAGTGCATAACACACTCTTTCTGCCTTTTCTCAGGCTAGGATGAACCGATTTCTAAAATGTTTGCACATTTATACTACATAGGATTTCAGAGTTCAATACACCTTCATATTCCCATCGGTGTAGTAGGTCTTTAACTTCCTCTGCTCTCTTGTCTGGCTCTAGCCCACTGCGGACCCCTTTGTCTTCTCTGTACGCTAACTTCTCATCCTATTTACATTCTTACCTTACCTGTCCTTTGCTCTTTGCTTGTTGGGAATACAGATGAATATTGTTGTATTCTTCAGTGGTCTGCTCTTTGCCTGCAAACTCCTTGTTAGCCAGTTGTTTTTTTTTACACAAATGTGCCCCTGTTATAAAATTGTAGCGTAATTACAACTCAAAACACAAAACTAGTATGCAGGTCATTTATCTAAATACCTTCTGTCCTTTTTTTTTGCAAAATTCATCCATTCAACCTACAGTATCTCACCAACGATATTTGACTTAGATGTACTTGGTAACCAGGTTGTATTCCATGTTCATGTGGCCGTTTGTTGACCTAGATCACTAAACTATAGTTCAGTCAGGAATACTTCAAAATAGAAGTGTATTTCAATTAGCAGAATACTTTGCAGTAATTATGTGTGGTGGTATGGTTCTGATCTGGGATCTCCACACCCTCCACGCGCACACGTGGAAGGTTTTAAGGCGGAGAGAGCCATCCCTCTGACCTCCATGAGCAACATGGAATTCCGAAAGGTGTGGAGATCTGCAGCAAGGACCCCTAAGGTTCAGAACAGAACAAGCGTCAATGACAACAGAAATGACATTGATAGAAATACAGTAAACAAGGAAGTGGTGGGGTGGAGGTGGGTTGCAAGAGCTTGCAGTGGAAGCAGCACCAGTAGGCAGGCTAGAGCAGCTTAAATAAGGCGCCACTTTGAGTGGATGGCCAATGGGATGCTAGGGGCGGAAACTGGCTGTCAGCTGACGTGCAGAGTTTGACAGCCGGCTTGACTCCGTATCCTGCCTGAACTAACGCTACGCTCCATTGTCTCAATCAAAGTGAGGTGTGACAGGTTACTGTGGACTGGAAAAACCACAGTGTCAGAGCCAAGGTGCTACTGTACAGTTCAGAGTTTAGATTTATAATAGCAGCTCTGTCCTGCTCCTTCACTTTGGTTTTGGGAAAGTTACATTCCAGCTACTCCATGAAAACATTTCCCTTGAACATTTAAAGCAAGACAAAGCCATCATCAGCCAATTGCTTCCAGAACTTAACTGTGAGTATTGTTAGTCATCATTTTAAACCACAATTTACTGTCACTCAGTAGCGAAAAATCCTCCTTCATTTGACATGAATGGTCGAAATGATCAATATGGACTTACTGAAGATTAAATATTTATTGTGATGCCATATTGGTCCGTATCTCCCAGCCCTTGTAACAGTACTAATACATTTTAGTACTATAAGGATGTATAATAATAGGGCTAACTGGCCTCACTCTGTAATACATGGATAAGGCTGATCCTCACTCTCCATGTCTTCTATGTGCTATGAGAGAATGGAAAGCGTGAACGCTTAACAACTGTATGGGGGCAGTTGCTGCAGCTCTCAAACATTCTAAATACTATTATTTTTTTCTTCTTTTTTTTAAAATCTAGTTTAAGGATAGTATTAAATATGAAACACTCTTTCAAAACATCTATTCATATTAAAACATTAGTTAACTTTGCTTCCACCACAGTTGCAGAGTTATCAATGGTCCAGCTGTTGACCAGATGGTCGCTAACTTTGCCAAAATATTAATGTTTTGAATGTTATGTCTATGTATTGGCTATGCTTCCTAACCCTGGTTGATAATACCCTAACTTAGCCTTTGACCCCGACTTCTAAGTGTTTGGCGGTAACTGATGGAGTATCATGTGACTTCAAGGGTTCAGGGGAGTCAAGGGAGGTTTAGGGCTCTCTAACACACACACACACACACACACACACACACACACACACACACACACACACACACACACACACACAAACACCAAAACAAACCACATTGACAGCTGAACCAACAGAATACCATCTCGGACCATACACACACATACACTCAGACACAGTGTGCGACCACTTAACCATAAGTAGGAAAACAGCTTATAGGGCCTTATTGGGCTTCTCCCAGCAAAACAGCAGAGCCATCACTTTTAATTACTCAGCTCTTTTCTGTTAAGAGTTTGTTTTTTCCACCACTCACTGTGAATACACTTCCAAATGCCACATACTGTACCTGCACCGTGATTCTACTCAGTCAAATAAAGACACATTCTTCACAACTGTAAATATGGGTTAACTTCCTGCCTGATGCCTCTGAAAATAGGTGATTTATGATTATGTGAACACATTGTAATAAACCTAGTAGTGATGGTGGCCAAAACATGACAGAAACAAAGCATAGATCTGCATATTCATAAGCAACAAGATATATCCTTGAACCTCAGTTAATGGTTTTAAGCTCAGATGTATGGAGTTCATCATGATACCATATCATATATGTGATTATAGAGTCCAGGGGACCCCATTTTGACTATTGGAAGTTCATTTTAGACAGTGGTCAAGTCTTCTTTTCATTCCCTGCTGAAACTTGTATTAGCATATTTTCTGAGTACCAGATGATTTTTGACTTTTCTTTTGCAAGTTAATTTCATAGATAACTGGATGCTTTAATTTACAATATATTTTAATATGCAAAAACCCCAAGCCATGACGCTAGTTTTTTTAATCATCATTCCAGTACAATCAACAATAAACTGTACCTCTTCTATACGCTTCCCTAGATGGAAGATAAAATATTCCACCCTCCTTCATTATTTCTCACTTAAGCTTTTATTGCCTGGTTGTTTGGACTGTGATGCCTCCGTGATTAAGGCCCTCATAATGAAGTATCACATTAGGAAGATGGAACTAAGTTAAAGTTTGTTCAACTCCGGGGACATTATATCACCGTGGCTCCGTTTTCACTGCGCGCTTCCCCAAATGACATTATACGAACAGCAGCTCTGAGACAATTTGAGCTATTAATCTGCTTTATTACCAGACTGTCAAAATATAGTGGCTCTCATTGACAAAGAATATGACACTGTTGTGAATGCAATTTGAATGTATGAAGTACTTCCACAACCTCTAAAGCTAAAATCTGTTTTAAATGGATATCAACACAAGGTGAGGGAGAGACTCATAAAGAAATAAGTGAATTATAGCGGCAGTAGTTTATCTCCCCCTTCTTTCCCTCGCTTATCTTTCAATCACTTTAAATATCACTCTTAACCTTCCCTCTCTTCTGGTTCTCACCTTCCATAACCCCATACTGCATCTCATCCCAAACTTTTCCTCTACTCTTATTTAGGAAAATTCCGGGAGTTTTCAAAGTTGGAAACTTTCCATGGGAATTAACGGGAGTTTACTAAATTAAAGGTTGGCCCTTGAAAGTGATTTTGGGGAAAATATATTTTAGCAAAACAACCATATTTCATGCATGTACACTTGAGAATATCTACAGTATGCTATTCCTCAATCACATGTGCATAGCACACTGCTTACTGCAGGAGTATTGAGGCCACGCCCCTACATGCACTGTGCATCACTCCATCACAGCACAGATGATTTCTAGAACCCTGGACACTAGGCCACATGTTTTAGCCCATTGGGGGATTAGTAATATTTTACTCAACATTCATGTTTTTGTGGTTCAGTGAAATATTTAATTTTCAAGCAAATATTTAAAACTTGATAAAGTTCCACTTTCGAATAAATCTGTTGAAATGTAATGTTTATTAATTGTAGGCCTATTATTTTGCAAGGATATCTGCTTATGACAATATATGTATATATATATATGTTTTGGTTGGATATGATAGAGTTCATTTAAATTACCCTAATATCTAGGTAATTCCAGTGATTAACAGTTTTAAATATTTTCCCAAAAATTCCTGAGCTTTACTTCCCATGGAATTTACCAAAATGGTCCATCCCTTTTTAACCCAACTCTTATTTTGAAGCAGTCTTGTTTGTGTTTGTGCTTTAGTGATTGGTTTCAATGAGACAATCCATCTCCGACGCGGCTATCATTGGCTATAACAACTCTACGTCTTGTCACTCTTTCTTAGTTCTCTAAGTTATTTGTGTGTCTCTGAGAGGCTGGGATGATCAATGATGTGCATTTGTGTGTGCGTGTGTGTGTGTGTGCGCGTGTGTGTGCACGTGTGTGTGCATGCGGGGCCTGTGCGTCATATGAGCATAACAGCTGTATCCAGGCCTTTTTAGGAAGAGTAAGTGAAAGTGTGTGCGTGTATGAGTGAGAGGGACAGGTGCAGAGGACATATAACAACCCCCTTGTTTCCTCCTAAATCCATCAGAAAATCTTTTAAATACCACGGCATTAGAAAGGATCACGTTACTCTCAATTACTGTCAGACCAGGAGAAATCCCTCCAATTATCCTTCCAGATATGTAACCTACGCAGTATAGGCCTACTCTGAGGGCAGTGTCTAAGAACAGGTAGAACATAGGGACATAGTACAAACTGAGCTATCAAGGAGCAAAGCTCTTCTGCTTGGAAAGTTTTCACTTCTTTCATTTTACTTTGATTACTCTCTCAAATGTGTTAAACTACTTGGTACATTATGCCAGGAAGCTGTTCTCATCCTTTACATCTGTTTCTCTCTTTCTATCTCTCTCTCAATCTCTGTCTTCCTCACACATAGACACACACGCACACACACACACACACACACAAACACACACACACAAACAGACACACACACACACAAAGCATCAGCCTCCTCATTTGGTTTTAACTCATCTCCAGCTGTGTACCAATTTGCCTCCTCCAGAGAATGTGGGGTTTGGGAGGGGGTGATTAGGAGCTAGCACTGTATTTAACCTAAGAATTGTAGTGTGTGTGTGTGTGTGTGTGTGTGTGTGTGTGTGTGTGTGTGTGTGTGTGTGTAATTAATATGGACTGTGTGTGCGTGTGCATGTGCGTATGTGTATTGTGTGTCTATGCAGTGAAATGTGCGTGTCTCTGTGTGTGTATGCCTATATAAGTGTTTTAGTTCACATGTGTGCCAGTAATGGTTTCCATCCTCATTACCCCGTAATCCCCAGCTGCTGTGCACTACTGACTGGGTTCCTGGAGGGAGAATTCCAAAACTTGCCTCCGGATTTACAGTGAATTCCCCAAAGGGTCCCACTGGATTTCCACTGGCTTCCCCAATTGCTGGCAACTTAGAAGAGTCTAAGAAGGCTCTAACTAACAATTATACAAAATCTGTCAAGTTGTATTTTTTGTCGTCCCCCCACCCCCCTGATTAATCCTCTAGTGTGAAAAAAAATACATATTTCTTCAGCCGTGGATAACTTTTTTTCAAACTGCTCGTTTTGTCTGGTCAACAGTCCAAAAGATATTATTTTAAGGTAGTTTATTAAAGTAACCATTGACCACCTCACAGCCACACACTCTTATATCTTTCCACATTGTCTTATCCTTCCCCATCTTAGCGTTATCTTGTAATTCATTCTCACGGCCCACTGGCCTTTTTATGCTTCATCTTATTTTCTCTCTTATTCACGGCTTTGTTCTAAATAATTGTTTGCACAGTTTAATTAAAAAGTGACATCAAGTATCCTTATGTGTCATTGTGATTAAAAAGCCTAAGACATACAAAGAATCAGCATGCACTTTAAACAGCTCATAGATAATAGTCATTTGTTCTCAAAAAGCAGCTGATGACTCTTAATTAACATGTTTTACAGAGGATGTGCCTTCTGCTCACTGCCCATTGCTGATTATTTGTATTTTTCCTCACCAATCACATCTCTTTTTCTCCTTGTTCCTCATCTAATTCACTCCTTTATACTTCCCCCTACACTCTGTATTTCACTCTCCTTTCTTACCTTCTTTTATCCCTCTTTCGCTCTCTTGCCTTCCCTCTTTACCTCCCCGTCACCCCTCACTCCTGCTCTTATCTCTGCCTCGGGGGTGACACTATCGGGGGCCAATGGATGAGTGACTGATAGGGGCCACAGGTATACAGGCTCACACAGATGGATAGCAAACCATGCAGATTAGATGGCAAGAAGACGTGTCATAAGAGAGAGAGCGAGAGAGGGGGGGAGGGAGAGAGGGAGGGAGAGAGAGAGAGAGAGAGAGAGAGAGAGAGGGGCATTCTGACTGGGCAGCTGACTGACTAAAATGTTGGTAGGTTTCTTCAGGCAGACAAAACGGCTGTGGCTATCAGGAAAAGAGACATATGAGACAGGCAGCTGATCTACTTACCACCAGAGTGACTTACAATAAGTGAAGCAGGACAAGTCCAAAACCACAAGACAGATGACGTACAGGTTGACAGAAGAGTTGACAGAGAAGAGGAAATTTAACTTGTGCTGTGCGTGTGTGCGCGCGCGTGTTTGTGTGTGTGTGCTTGCGTGTGTGTGTGCGTGTGTGTGTGTGTGCTTGCGTACGTGTGTGTGTGTGTGCTTGCGTACGTGTGTGTGTGTGCTTGCGTACGTGTGTGTGTGCGTGTGTGTGTGTCTGACAGCGGACCTGGAGCCAGGAGGGGCAGCAGCAGATATGCCAAACATGATGGGCATGTAGTTAGTTTGACACTTTCCATTGCTGACCACCCAAATTGACACACACAGGCGTCAGCACGAAGACCACCAGCACTCTGTCTCTTCGTCTGTCTGTCCGAGTGTGTGTATGTGTGTGTGTGTGTGTGCTCCACGCAAGTATTTACGTACTAATCTGTGTTTGATTCAGTCATGGTTCACATTAACATTATCTCTAGGCAACGGGTCGACCCTGTGATTGGTTAGAGGCCCCACCCACTCAACTGTGCATATCAATGATAAGTGCCATCATGACACTCAGTGAGAGTAACATGATTCTGCTCGGCACACATTTTAACACAAGTACATGCTTCGGGACACATTATTTTAAGTATGTGTATCCCATATTGGAATCTTTTATATTGAATCCAAATAGCGTAAGGCTTTTTTAATATATGCTACCATTTAATCTCATGTATTTACTTGAACATATGAAAATAGATGGAATAGGATTGAAGATTTTTTTAGAAAAGAGTTGATTGAAGGGAATGAGACGGGATACGGCGGCTTGAGGACGGATGAGAAAAGAATGCAGATGGTTGAAAAGAGAGAGAGACAGAGAGGGGGTACAATCTAATACCTCATAATGTTAGCTATTTGGATGACACATGTTTGTGTACTTGCTTTCCACTGGGTACACGAAATCGATATCCATTAACAGGACTGGGCTGGATTACCACAGCTGTGTGTGTTTGCGTGCGTGTTAACTGAGCCCCAGCCGACTTGAAACTGTCACATGTCACTTTCATTCTGTTGCTATGTGATCTTTGGCAGGGATGGGCTGTTGGCCGTGTGTGTGTGTGTGTGTGTGTGTGTGTGTGTGTGCTTGCCTCTCGCTCTCTTTCTCTCTTGTCCAAAAAAGTTCATAATCAGCAGGTTTTCATTAATATTTAGCCAATCGGTTGACAGACATACCAGAGGAACTTAGAATTAGCTGACATCTTCCTATTTAAATAAATGAAAATAGCATGGCAAAAAGTCCTGACATGATCCACAGTGTCAGCAGTTGGTGGACAATTTGTTTTATTATGAGTGATTTGGTATTGTCTGTGCTCTCTAACTGTCTCACTTGTTAAGGGTGTGAATGGACCTGCACTGTATTACAACTGTTGGTTTGTAGCAATGCTGGAAAAAACCTATTAAAAATATTTTCTTAAGTACAGAAAATTAGAATGTTTGTGTTCTAATGTACAGAAGACTTGAATTTCAGTATAATTTTTTTTTTTTTTGTATTTCTTGAAGCTTTCTTATTTTGTAATACATGGTTTCAAAATCATTCTGTTCTCTTCTCCAGACGAGGTCCATTGGATCCAGCAGAGTACCCCATGCAGCCCTGGTCAGGTCATTACCCCGGACCCCCCCTGCCCCCACAGGGATACCCTCAGTCCCCGTCCTACCCTAACCCCAACCCCCAGCCCGGGCCGCCGTATCCAGGCTACCCACCTGGACAGCCATACCCACGGCCAGCTGACCCTCGGGGAGTCGACCCTGGGTACTACCCCCACCCAAGGTAATTACTACATGCAAGGAGGTTGCTGTATATCAACCGATCCATACTGTTGTACTTAGTGTTTATACTTTAACATTAGCCAAACATGAGTTGTAGTCTCAAAGTAAAGTTCTCAGCTTAGCCTATGTTAGATAGTACCGTCGCTCATAATTGTTTCCATCATGGATACATTCAGTTTTATTTATTTTTTTAAGATATTTTTTTTTTGGCATTTTTATGCTTTATTGATAGTGTTGAGACAGAGTTGAAATGGGGCAGAGAGGGGAGTGACATGCAGAGAACGACCGCGGGCTGGAATCGAACCCGGGTCTGCTGCTGTCCAAGGCCCATGGGGGGAGACGCCCTACCAACTGAGCTAAGGGTGCCCCCTTACATTCAGTTTTTACTATGATCTTAAATCATCTTCCTTAATGTACTGAGGTGATTATTGACCTGTTGTTTTCTGCTCTTAGCTCCCAGCAGAGAGGCCCCATGAGGCAGGATGTGCCCCCGTCTCCTACCCCTCCACTGCGCACACTACGCTACGAAACTATGACGCGTGGACCTGGGCCTGGAGGTTACAGGTGGGTGCCATTTGTGGATGAAAGTGATTCCAAGTCAATTCTGAGATCCAAAATCCTCCTTTGTTTTACAAGTGTATTTATATATCGCAATGTTTATGTTTGTTTGTGTAACAATTGAAGGTTTTTACGGTATGTGAACCAAAACCTCCGCTCCTGTAGATTCCGCTGTACGGCTAGTTGCCTAATATTGTCAGATTTTGAATGTGAATGAAAGTTAAGTTTTAATAGTTTTTTTTAATAAATTTGTTCGCTAAATTAATCAATATAATGTGATATGATGTTAAGACTACTAAGATTGTACACAGCTAGGGTTGCAAAGGGGTGGAAAGTTTCCGGTAAATTTCGGGAAACTTTCCACGGGGACTTTCGCTCGGGAATTTTGGGAATATTCAACATTGGGAATTATAGGAATGAACTAAATGGCGGTCATTTAAACGATTTTTTTTTTTCATATCAAAACATTAATCTAAACATATAAACATTATGTTTTGTCATAGGCAGACATCCATGCAAACTTATACAATAAAAAAACATTACATTTGAACAGATTTATTTGTAAGTAGAACTTTTTGATTATTTTATGAACAATCAATAATTTCACTGAACAAGAAAATATGAATGTTGTGTAAAATATAACACATCTTTCTGACCCCACCCATTTAATAAATGAAGTAAAATCTCCCCCTTCCCCCCCATGTGATGGCAGAATGCACAGTGCATGTAGGGGGTGTGGCCTTGCATGAAATCTGGTTGTTTTAGTCAAGATTATGCTAAAATATATTTTCCTCAACTATATTTATAATCACTGTTTAAGCCTCTGTAAACCTGGTCTAGTAGAAATCAATATGATATCAAGTTGGGTGTCTCAATAAGCTTTAAAAAAAAATCTGATTTGAAATTAAATGTTCATAAATACTATAAAACGTAGTTGAAAACACTGCTTTTTACAGTCTAGAACGTTTGCCAGGACTGAAATAACATAGTTAGAAGGATTTAGTACATATGGGTTGCTTCAAATTTAGTAAATTCCTGTTTATTCCCGTTAATTCCCAAAATTCCTGTTAATTCCCATGGAAAGTTTCCAACTTTGAAAATTCCCGGAACCCTGCTAAATATCACAATACATTACAATATGCCTTGTATCGCAATGTTTTGTGATATAACATACCGTGACCCATGTATCGTGATGCGTATTGTATCGTGTAGTCCTTTGCCAACACCCAGCCCTACAGTTTTAACACCTGAGGAGTGTTCTGGAAATTGAAATTCACTAAAAAGGAAAGAAGCAGCAACTCGTCATTCCATAAATTACAAAAGAAAGCAGCTTGGTGGAATATAATTCTACAGCAATGCATATTAAAGGTTCAGTAAGCGGAATGGTCAGTTTAGCTAACTTCCTCTCAGTGACTGCAGTTAGTCCCCTCGCTCGTCCCCACGTCACCACATTAATGTACTGCGGTCTTCAAGCAGCAAGTTATCTAGCATCATCTCAGATCCATAAGTGTGATGAAACATGATAAAAACCATCAAAACAGACATTGGGAAGGATTTTTACCTGCTCCGCCATTGTAGGCGCGTTCACATTCATCCATCTGTCGCTCTGCACGTGCACCGGCAGTGAGACGGGTGCCGGTTTGTAGCGTTCTCTCTTCTGATTATCAGTAGTGGGATCCCCGAAAAGTTTATTTGCCGATTACATGCAAAGCGGGTGACAGAGAGATCGGCTTTATGAAACGCACACACTATATAAGTAATCACTGTATGAATAAAGTGATTTAACACTTATATTAACATAAATAAATCGCTTACTGAACCTTTAAGTAAGACCACAGAATGTCACTATGCCAAGGATAATCTGAATTGTTTGATTGGTTCCAGGCACATGGTGGACCCCGGTCAGGACCAGTATGGCTACAGTGGGGAGGGAGGAAGACAGCAGCAGCAGCACCAAACCAACCAGAGACAGAAGAATGCCATGACCGCAGCTGTGTAGACCAATCAGGCATGGAGATGGAAAATGCGCTTACTAGCTTTGTGTCATGCAGCTCTGCCTGCTTTGGGCAGCACAATGAAACAGGGTTGAAACCTCTTAATTCGATGATTTGAATCACCATCATTATCAAACATTGCCTACGCTGTTTGAAGTATATGGTAATGCACAGACAAGCAAGGTAAAGGAGGTTAATTATAGAGGGGCCTGGCGTGAAGCATAATGTCTTGTTGTTTGAAGTCATTTAAATTGCTTTGAGTCTTCCCGCAGTATAAAATGAACAGGGTTTTTTCATTTTTTTTACTTTTCACTATACTTGATTCATTCAAGAATCAGGCAGAGCAACCAAGGTCATTGGTTCCATTTATATGAAAGCAATAAATGCATACATGCAGCTGTACCAACACTCATTATTTTACCACTGCCACTCCACAAACAAGACAAACAAAATAATGTTGGGAGGTGGGGGTGGGGGGCTGAAGCCAGATTTATTATTCAGACTTGATTTGAGTCTCCTCTGGAAACTCAGTTGAGATAGTTGATGTAAAAAGTCAAAATGCTCTTACGTTTGAACCCTTTGGATAGCAACAAAAACATCTGCCTGATGATTCTTTGCTCTGTTAGTAACGGCAGCTGAAGCAAAAGAAAAATCCTCGTACCTCTTAAATTAGAAGACAGTATATCCATCCATGCCAGATTAACTCTACACGGCAGTTATATTTCTGATGCAGCATGTGTAGTGCATTTTGAGGCCGATTGCCAAACAGGGAGAATGCCACTCAACCCATCTTTAAAAAAAGGTACCGATTTTACACCCGTGACTAGTCCAATGTATCACGTGTTGCTTTTTTTTATTAATTATGGAAACAGTTAGATAATTGAAGTGCACTAAAGTAAAGCAGAGCACTGTATGTATTACCATGCAGTTTAATACTTTTTTAATAATGCTATGATTGCCTTTCATTGTAATCCGAAATATTGCTTGTAGTAGAGATGAGATTAAAATACATAGTATGATCCAAATCTGAAGCACGCGGGGCTGTTGGTACAGAACGTTAGGAGTGACCCTTTTACTAACCCTAAAGGCCAGGACACACCGGTCCGACTACCCGAAAATGGAGTCTGCCGTTTCAGGTAGCTCCAGTCTGCCCGTCGCGGCCAAAAAAGTGCCAAGAACACACTGAGCCGACTGCTGACTTTCCGTACGCTCTGCGCTTGCGCAGGACGTAATGTCTCCATAACAGCAGGCGGCGCTAATCTGTATTGTGGTCCAAAAAAATATGGAAGCCGGAAATGATGGGAAAGCTCTCTAGTCCATAAACATAGATAGAAATACGTATTTATATTTATGGACCATAAAGAGCACCATTTTTAGCAGAGAGTGTGGAGCATGGTGTCGAGCAGTCAACAAGGGTTGATGCATGTGAGTACTCGCTGAACGAAACAAACAAACACATTAAAACAATGGCTAGCTGTTGTTAGCTGTTTGTGCTACCCGCCTGATTCGCTGGCCCTCCACAAATCAAATTGCTCCAACTGAAAGACTGCCGACTCAAAAGAAGCCCGACGACATCTACGACGACCAACGTCACGGCACACACCAAACAGATTCGTGTCCCCGCCCCTTCCAGACTCTCCGACGGCGATTATCGGGCCGATGTGTCCTGGCCTTAAGCCTTACTAGTACAACAGCATTGTAAACCACACAGAACTCAATTTCAAATCACCATTCATTTATATTCTGCTCAAGACAATATCAGCATTATTGGGCCTACGGTTTTTCTTTTGAATAGTTAACATTATCTAAATGTATTCTACTCGAAAATATGAAAACTTTTTGGATTACCCTTTCAAAGTCATCTGTAATTATTCCGTAGAGTTGACCTGTGTTTATTGAATCCTTCAAAGGGTGATTGGGGTGTTTGCATACTTGTAGGTTCTCTATCAGAAATCCAATTTAGAGATAATCCATCTCTTTTGAACACAAAGCTGACATGCGCTTTTTCTTCAAACTTTCAATCAGAACGCTAATATCAACCTTACCAACTTTAACACTTCAGAAGAATCTCCGTTGGTAACAAGACGGTCATTGAGTAACAATGCTGACACCAAAGTAATATTACTGCAAGACTTCACTTCACACTGTTCCAGCTGTTTATTGCAGCCTTTTCTCACAATGGGAGTAACACATTTAATTCTACTCTTTTAAAACAAGAAAAATTATTGCGAAAGCACCTGTGTACTAAAGCTCCTTAAGCATGTAGACAGACAGATGAGTTGGGGAATACTTGAAAATGAGCATAAAAACCAATAATAGTTTTATATAACTTAACCAAACCACTTCAATGGGTTATTCACTGCCAGCTAATTACTATTTTAACGCTCAATGTACCATAATGTTGTGTAAAATGGTCTTTTCTTTTGTAGGCAGGTCTCCACTCTGTGTTGCTTATCAGCCCCTTTTTCTCTGTGTTTGTCTGTGTATGCTGTGTACTGTCTGTGGTTAGGATGTTCATGGCTCATCTATGTGACCCGCTAGTGTAGGCGTCACTATGGAAGTGCACATACACAAGTCCTGTTGAAAACATGGATAGAACTTCAGAGTGCTCTTCTCAGTGCCGCACCACAGCGTACTATATCCATTTAGCCACTTACTAAACCGCCAATTAAGTGTTACTAAGAGTCTGTGCCTAGCTTTACATTTCATGTCTCACTCCATCAAGCTCAGCAGTATTCATTTTCATTGGAGATTAAACATGTAAAAAAATATATATAGCCTATATATAATAAAAAGACATTTCAGGATTTGGTAAATTTCCTTTCTGGTAATCTGACTGAGGCTGAGACTCAGCTAAGTGGATGTTGAAAGTGTCATTTGACTGAAACACGTGCAAAGGAATGTAAAATAGGGGTTTTTATTTTTAGTTTATTTTTCGAAAGCTTCTCATTCGCTCGTTTGTTTGATCTTGATTGGAAAGAGGGAAGTAGGCGGGCAGGTATAGTCTTAATTACAGAATTAAGACTGAGGAAAAGGAGAGAAGAAAAAAAGGAATGGAAGTGAGGGAGATAGAAGGGAAATGAAGCAGAAGGACGTAGAGAGGGAGGAGGGGGTGTTGATAAAGAGAGATTAACAAGTGACAGATTGGAAGTATGGATGGGGGGAAGGAGGTGGAGGAACAGATGCAGTGCACGGAGCCCAAAGCCTTCACGGTCTGCAATGTTTTGATTGAGAGAGCTTTTCAACGAAGAACAGAGCGGGGGAAAAAAAAGAGTGTAAGTCCATTCAAACGTTGGAGGCAGCTGATCTGCAGTAAATGGAGGGTCACGGGGAGTAGGCTCCTATTGACTGAATGTAGTGACTTTAGGAATGACTTACAAATATGTATCTGTTTCATGCTTTGATTATCATACTTTTCAGCACCAGTATTAAAAATATATTTAAAATTTTTTTCAAACTATTACTTTAACTATAATAATAAAGTACATGGGCCAGGTGGTGGACGTGCCCCCTTTAAAGCATTCACTCCTTTAGCTCAGTTTAAATGTTTAAATTGAGATTGGAGGAAAGAACATTAAAAGGTTATCGGCAACATTTATGAAGAAAACAAAAATAAAATGTGGTTTTATGGTCCCAGGACGTTTCCAGTATACCAAAACAAAAATATGTGTGCACATCATTACCAAAAGGTCAGTTTAGTGTGGATAATCCCAAGTGTTACAGTGTAAAGCGAGCAACAGTGAAAAAGTATCTACTGGGGTCACAATGAGTGTGTCATTACTCCGAACATATTTTGCACATCTTTTTAGACAGAATGATCAGACTTTCTTTACTGTGGTTATCAGAATGCTGGCTGCTGAAGCTTCTGCTTGGCTAACAGTGTGTGTTTGGAGATGCGAACACTACATGAAGGTGTTTTATTGTTACTCCTCTTATATTAGTGTACAAGTCATATATGTATGTTACTCTTCACAAGCATTTTATTTTGTATGTGCGTATTCTTTTTAACATGTCTGTGTTGGTTGGGTAAACCTAGAGAGACGGAGTGTTTGGCCACTGTTACCATGCTAGTGTAAGGAAGAGGTACCATGCATAGATGTTGATGATCCACCAAAATTCCTTTTGGGTTTTCTTAAGTTGAATTCAAATGAATTTGCTTTTTCCAAAATTGGGAATGAAAATACAAAAATAAGAAGAAATGGTGGCCCTTTGTATAGCATGGCTAACATATCAAACATTCCGTATGTATGGCTCTTTGGTTTAATGGCAGCACAATATGAGTTGTACAAGCTGATGGTACTAACCAGAGTCTTCTTTATGAATTGATGGGGTACAACTGCTTCTCCCTTTGCAGAGATCAGTATATGAAGGAACCACAAGTATAACCTTTGTTATGAAACTGCCTATATCCCAAAAAATCCTCAACAAATCTTTGTATAATGTTGTAACAATAACAATGATTTTCTACTATTGCTTTCATACATTTTATATTTATGTATATAACATCTTTTGCATTAAACAAAAATTCATTTAAAAAAAACGGATGTGTCAAAGATGTCATGCTTGCTTCTTTTTAAGCCACAATGCGTGCCCAGCACACCTGCTAAGGTTAATTAAATATGAGTCAGGAGAAATGATTTCCCTCATGTCCCTCCATACACTGCAAGGTGAACCATTAACATTGCCAACCCAATTTAGTCCATAATTTAAGCAGCTGATAAATTGTACCTTTGCGATAAGAGATAGATGTTGGTCCCAAATTAATGCAAGACTAATTATCAATTAGAAAAAAAGAAGATAAGGCACACTGATGGCTGAGCAAAGTTATTTTCTTTTCTTTTTTAGATTGCCTGGCGGCGTGCCATCCCACTGCTAGGTCATATCCCTCCCCATTATGAAGCATTTAGTCACAGCCTGTGGCTTAAGGTGCTTTTTATTTATCAGACACTATGGGTGCTGGACTGCAGGCTGCAATCACAGAACTTAAGCAGTAATGAGACACAGGCCAAGGGAATGTTTTATCAGTCAAAGGCTTAATTAGCATATCCCGGACCTCTGCACCAATGGTCAGAGGCAGGGGAAGTAATTACATTCTCCTGAGTCACTGCCAAGGCTTTATTGAGTGCACAGTGGTAAGTATGGATCTACATAGTGTCGGTGTGTGTGTGTTTGTGTGTTTTTGTTGTTACAGTGTTCTGATTATAATGGTTATTTAGGTCCAGGTGTTTCAATTGTAATCTATGCAGGAACTTATGCTGGTTAAAGAGATTAATTGCAGTGCATGTCTAGAGTGGAGTCACAGTCTGGATCAAACATGTCACTGAACTGAAGCTAATGAAGAGAGTGTGGAAGGGCTGAACGAGACCAGCAGATCAACCTACCGATTTGACTCTAAGGCTTCTTTTTTAAGCAGTCTGCGTGTGAAGAAGTGTGCTGTATCAATGCATCAAAAAGTTTCCTGTGAAAATGTTTTTAGATTGTACTACTGTGAGTCCTCCTTTCAGTATGGAAGCGTCCCGATGGTTTTAAACCAACCCGCTCCCTGAAGCTCAGACGGGCAGGCCATAGTGTGAAACAGCAGGAGGTCAAAGTTAACAGGCCACTGGTGAAGAACGTTGGACACTCAGCAGTGTGAAAGATTTAAGGTCTGTCAAATAAAGTCACCGTGTTAAAGCAGCGTGTGTGTTTTTGTTAGGGCTTTTTGGGTTCCTACGGGGAGCTGTGACGAGTGATGATGTCACTCTCCAAATGTTGACATGTGAGCCTGAGACGGATCTAGATCCCTGTGACTGGGATCTAGATCAAGGTTGCTCAATAAGCAAAAAAAACACCTGGAAATGAGCACGAACGGAAGACTTTTCCATTAGATAAGATCATCCAATTTTCAGCACTGCAGGCAGACACAGCAAAAACTGTATACTTTGGGGATGTAGCTCAGTGGATAGGGTGGTCGATCCACAACTACAGGGTTGGTGGTTCGAGCCCCCGTCTCCCTGCCACTTGTCCCTGGGCAAGACACTGAACCCTAAATTGCTCCCGATAGTTAGCTTGAACCCTGCGTGGTGTATGAATGTGTGCTCCAGCTTTGGATAAAAGCGTCTGCTAAATGACATGTAATGTACTGTAATGTAATGGTTGGATGATGCATTGTTGAGATGTTACTAAACAGCAGTGGATCCTTCAAGTCTCCTGGACAAAGAAGAGTTTCAAACATGCAATGGTGTTTTTTTGGTGTTTGGTGGAACTGTGTGTGTTTGGTAATTCCCAGTCTTTGAGCTGTGGGCTGTTTGCTCCTCTACCAAATAAATGTCACCAATAGATCTGCTCAACTAAAAAAGGATAGTTCAACATTTGACACGTTTACTGTTACAAGGAACGGTTTCTGTCGCCCTTTCTTGAGCCGGAGAGTGAGCCAAAAAGCTTTCAAAATGTTGAACTATTCCTTTAAGGCTATCATTAGCATTAAATGTGCTTAAGACCTGCAGGTACATTTTGGAAGTTGTTTTTCCAGGAGTAAGCTTCTAAAAGAGGAGAGTGCCATGGGTGTAGAAGACAAGATGTCTGAAGAACAAACACGTTGTATACACAACAATTGTTAAAATACAAATGTATCGCTCTTTTCAAATAAATTATCAAATTATTTGAACTTTGACCTAGTTGGCCGCTGATCTTTCAAAGCGCAACCTGTGATACACCAGCTGTTGACAACTGACGTTGCCAGAGCGAGGCAAATTAAAAGCGTCACCAAGTGCAGTAGGGAACTAGAGAAGGAGGAAGAATATATTGTTTTTCCCCTTAACTTCATAACCACGAGATTAGCGCGATCTCGGAAGGAAAATCAATGCCTTGTGAAATGCTAACGCTAGCTTAGCTCAGCTGTTTGTTTAAAATCGCTATGCAGCGGCTATTGCGAATCAACCGTGACTGGCTTGCACTTGCATCATGGGAATACGCGGTCAATAATGGATACAACATGGACACAAGAAACAATCAATATTGGATCTTTCTATGGATTTATAAATCGCCAAAAGAAGATGCATGTTCCGGGAAGAATTGAAAAGCTCCTGTAAGGGTTACAGTGACAGAGAGGACAGCTGATTTGGAACGGAACAACAGCTGTTCGCTTCCACGGGGAAAAAGTAATAAACTCCGACTTTATAACTGTTTAAAAGTTAATCAACAGACTACGCAGCTTACTGTCTCCGTGCTCACACACTCGGTTTCAGTGAGTACATTGGGATTATTAATGTTGGTTTTGATGGTGTGTTTCTTTAGAACGAGTATTCGAATACTCGCTTCCTTCAGACCTGCTTATGCTGGAATTATTTTTTGTCTTTTTTTGTCTGATCTGTTTGAGAGACTGTCCCAGCAGCATGGTTGACTCACATGACTGACTGGGTGTGTCATCGCTCCCACCTCCCTCCCAGTGCAGCTTTGGCATGCTGTAATTATTATTCAGTTATTATTAGTAGCTTTAATAATCATTGGAAGCCATTGTAATTAGGATTTCCTATTATGAGTGGCTGTCAGTCTGTGGAAGTTAGAGTTTGTGTGTGTGTGTGTGTGTGTGTGTGTGTGTGTGTGTGTGTGTGTGTGTGTGTGTCTAATTGGCAAAGTATTGTTCAGTTGTAGCTATTATTGCCAGTCTTGCAGCCTGATTTTTGTTCCCTTGAGTTGTGATTGTTTGGTTGTGCACACAGGGGTCTGAAGGAGCTGTTGATAGATTTGAGTGTGACAAGCATGTATCACATCAGGAGTTTGTTTTTCTGTTTGTTTGTTTCGCAGCCATGGTTGCGTACACACACCTATCCATTTCAATCATGTGAAACACTTAAAAGTCACCACTGGCTAAAACTGGTGGTGCATCTAAAAAAAACTGTACCAATCAGCAGTGATGTGCAGAAGTGATACTTAAGGCCAAATGTCACTTTTCCATTGTGTCATCAGATTGGATCATCTCCCTCAGCACTTTGTGTGCATATAGGATATAGGAAGTATACTGTCATTTGGGTGGGGTGGTTTCAAAGGTTTATGAGATCTTGCCAAGTTTTGGGCGTGATTGGAACCTTAAGTGTCTTGGACAAAGACAGGTCAGCTCAGCGCCTTTTTTAGCAAATCCTTTAAACTTTGTGCATTTTCAACACGTTTCGGGAAATCAGTTTATACGTCAACAGGCCATGACCAGTTCAACCAGTGACAGATTTAATTTGATTATGCTGTCGTATTGTGTGTTTGCGCGCGCGTGTGTGTTTGTGTGTCTTGCGTGTCCTAAGAGTCACTTCCTGATAAGGTCATGGACAGTGTATCAAGAACACTAAGTGTGTCCTATTAAGTATTTGTGTGTGTGTAAAAATTACATTTCCTCTGTGTCCTGTGTTCTGTAATGACTTGTGATGAACTCCACTTGCAGCTGTTTCCCCTTTTCCTGTGCTACACACGTGCACGCTCGCACACACACACACACATACACACACACTGCATTGCAGTGGTAACCTTGAGGCATCTTGCTATCACATACTCACGCCCTCTCTCTTGCTGTATCCTGGGGGCGACTGAAGAGGTGAGTGAGCCTTGCTGTGTGTGTGTGTGTGTGTGTGTGTGTGTGTGTGTGTGTGTGTGTGTGTGTGTGTGTGTGTGTGTGTGTGTGTGTGTGTGTGTGTGTCTGTCTGTGTGTGTGTGTGTCTGTGTGTGTCTGTGTGTGTGCCAGGCTGGGTCCACAGTGCTGGCTCACACTGGGTGAGATTTCATTTTGTGTCTATGCCTGCCAGACTAGTCTCATGATGCTGGTTCAACTTGGGCCTTCGAGTACCAGAGAGAGAGCCGTGAGGACTTTTACACAAACAGAATTCAAGTAAGAACAATTGGCTCAACACTCAATGCATACTGTAGGACACTTTACACTAGTAAAGTTGTTGCGGTCTCAATGTCAGTGGCTGTGAACCTGAACCTGTCAGAGCAGGCCATGGGGGTTTCTTAGTGGGTAACACTTTACAATAAGCATTGTAGTGACTACTACATAAATATGCATGAACTACTACATAGGTTTGTTTTTAGTAACTACTACATAGATATGCCTTTAAAAAACGTATGTAGAAGTTATTTCATATATATGTAGTAGTTTTGAAGTAACTACTACATTGTTTTACTAATACTTAATACTATCACTCCGTAATATGAGTTAAACCCTACAATAACACACCTACATAGGATAGATAAACTATAAAGTAAATGATAAAGAGCGCCCCCACCCTTTCCCCCCCCCCTTCTCCTCCCTCCCGCTACTTAACATCTTTCTGATTTCTGGTGATCAGTCATGTATTTGAACGGCCACTTCTAGTGATGGGAAGTACGGTTCCTTTTAGTGAGCTAGATCCTTTGGCTCAGATAACTTTCAGCCTCCAAACGGCTCTTCATTGGTAGTGGACATGACTGTGATGCAAGGGGGGCGCCAGCTAAAATCTTGCCTAGGGCGCCTAATTGGTCAGGGTCTGGTATTAGTATTAACAGTATTAGTAAAAGAATAAATAAAACCTATGTAGTAGGTAATGCACATCTATGTAGTAGCCCTGACTAGAGGACGCAAATAAGACCACACCACTAACAGGGTTTTTCTTGGCTATTTGTCCACCTTGTACTCATGAATGTGCTTCCTCAACTGTAACTCTGCTTTTTTACATAACCAAAAATCTGAGTCATTATTTTAAAAGCTGGTCCGTTCTTCTTTTTCCATAACTTTCAACTCAAACTCCACTTAAAAGGTCAGAACATTATTCTTGATGGCAGGTGAAAAAAAAATTATGAAAGGATTGACATTTGTGCTGTAGAATTAAGTGGGAGGGTAGAAAGCAGAGAAAAGAATACTGCCAGTACAGTGAAGTAGACAAAACCCCTGGATGTAGCTCACCTCCATAAGAACTAACACTACAGTTGCAATGTGTCATTTTATGAAATTGTCTCAAGCTGACCGCCATTGTGGAGCTTTGATTGTCAACTTAGTAGTCACTGAATTTGCATACAAGACACTGTACCACACACACACACACACACACACACACACACACACACAAACACACACACACACACACACACACACATACACACACAGGCACAGTATCAAACACCGAAATTTCCCCACTGTGGGACGAATAAAGGATATCTTATCTTAAAAGAGGTCTTCAGCTCCAGGAAACACGTTGTTTTTCACTGCAGCAGTGTTTAGTTTGTCAGGAGAAGCTGGTCAAAGGAGAAATGGCGCCCATACAGAGAAGGTGAGAGGAAACATGGCTGCTGCTGCTTTTTTTTCTGAATAGGAAATAAAGTTGCCTTGTTTAACCTCAGTAACTGTCTGCTTTATACCTCCATTTTGTTTTGTTTTCTCCACTGTAAAGTTACAAACCAAAGAACCAATGTCCTCATCTTTTCATTGACACGGTGCTCTTGTCTATTTTGTATCCCACCCATAAATGTGTTTCTTTTATTAACATCATTCACCATGTCTTCTGACCTGGTTGTACGAGGACGATAAAATGTATTATTGTGAGTTGATTTTTTTTTTGCACTACTGTAGGAATCATCAGAAAAAAATAAAATAATAGAAAATGGCTGATTTTCCATGCATGCTAATGTGTTAGGGAAAGTTTCCAGTGGAGAGAATTTAATTGGCTCATGCTGTCAAGAAAACAAATTTAGCACACAAGCTATCATGACATTTCAATTACTAGGGAGAAAATTGTGCGGCTGTCACTCTGCAGTTGTGACAGTTCTGGCATGTTATATATCTGACAATTGGTAACAGTTCTCAGATTTCAATAATAGATTTTTCATTTTGAATTACTCGCAACAGCATAAGGAGAAAAAGCAAATCATACAGAAATGTTGTAGCTAATTACTGCATGTACGGTAAATAGTAAAATGACTGGTCAGGTTAAAGTCCCAACAAGGAACTTTTAAGTGTTTTTTTCAAACAGTCAAATTTTTCCCTTTTGATGATCATACATATGTCACACCGCGGTGAGGTTGTCTCGTCTTGGGTTCTTGGTCTCGTTACTTCCTGTTTTATTTTGAAGATCTAACTCTCCTCTCGTTTCAGGTCACTTGCCCTTCCTCATGTGTCACCGGTCTGATTGTCTCACCTGATCCCTAATCGTTTCCACCTGTTCCCCATTATCCTCATGTGTATTTAGTCAGCGTCTTCCCTTTGTCCTGTGCTGAAGTGTTTCGTTTGTTTGTTTCTCCTAAGCCCCTGTTGTGAAATTTTTGAATTCCGTTCTTAGTCTGATTTTCAGAGAGACAGTATTTTTGAGCCTGTCTATTTAAGCACTTCTTGTAAGAAGTCATTTAGAACTCAATAAAGTGAGTTTGATATCATTTTTCCTCTGCATCTGAGTCCTCTTTTGGTCCTGGCCTGACATTGGCGTGACATTACACTTCAGCCAGTATGGACTCAGCAGGGATAGATCAACTCACTGATGCCCTGCGAACCCAAGAAGCCCGACTCTCTCGTCAGGAGGATTTCCAGACCGCCATGGCCTCTCAGATGGGGCTTCTTTCCTCTCAACTCCAGGGCCTGCACGATCATCTAGTGCAGACGGATACAGCACCCGTGCCTCCGGCAGTGGCCGCCACTCTACCAGTAAATCCCGTTACTACTATGACCATCATGGGAGCTACATGTAAGTTGGCTTCACCTACACGATTCTCTGGTGAACTGGGCTTATGTAAAGCTTTCCTCATAGACTGCTCCATACACTATGAGCTTAATCCCCACGCTTTTTCCACTGACCGATCAAAGATTGCCTTCATGATTTCCCACCTTGCCGGCAGAGCCAAAGCCTGGGCCTCAGCAGAGTGGGCCCAAGATTCTCCTGTTTGCAGATCACTCACCGGATTTGAGACGGCGCTGCGAAAGATCTTCGACCCAGTAACTACCAACCGGGAAAAGGCTCGGGAGCTGAGCGGACTGAAACAGGGTAACAACTCTGTGTGTGACTACGCCATCCAATTTCGCACATTGTCGGCCGAGATTGGCTGGAATACTATGGCTCTATACGACGTGTTCTTAAAGGGATTGGCGGCTCCTATTCAGGATCTTCTGGTTCCTCTGGATCTTCCCCCGGACCTTGACTCGCTCATCGCCCTCGCGATCCGGACGGATAACCGAGCTCGTCAACTCAGACAGCAGCGCACCTTGAGACCATCGCGCATGCAGACACCTGGCTGGTCGACCACCCGGCGACCTCCACCAGAACAGCCTCCTTATCCTCGCCTAGAAGGAGAGGAAGAGCCTATGCAGCTGGGGAGAGCCAGGCTATCACCGGAGGAAAGACAGAGGCGACTACAGGAGGGTCGCTGTTTTTACTGCGGTGAACCCGGGCATCTCGTCTCCACCTGCCCGGCTAAAAGGACCACGATGGTGAGTGAATTCAAGACTACAGACACCCCCTCACGTATTCTCACCACAGTGCAGGTAACACACCACGCCACCACTGAACTCAAGGCACTTATAGACTCAGGGGCTGATGAAAGCTTGATGGACTGGGAATTAGCTAAAAAACTGGATCTTAACATAGAACTTTTAGCTAGACCCATCAGAGCTAAAGCTCTTAATGGACATGAGTTGTTTACTATCACCCACATCACAACCCCCCTCAAAATGCGCATTAACGATCACCAAGAGAACATTCGTTTTTATGTATTCACTTCCCCATCTCAGACCCTCATATTGGGACAGCCATGGCTCTCACGTCACAATCCCCACATAGATTGGAGAACGGGTAAGATTGTGGGATGGGGAGGGGACTGTGCGCGTGACTGTATGAACATTTCAGTTCGGGGAGGGGGAATCGCAGACATTAATATGGTCTCTGTTAACCCCACCATAGATCCCAACTACCCGGACCTGAGCTCTGTGCCGTCCTGCTACCACCACCTCAAAGAGGTTTTTAACAAAGCCAAAGCGCTATCACTTCCTCCTCACCGTTCCTATGACTGTGCCATAGAGTTAATTCCGGGCTCCACCATCCCCAAAGGGCGCTTGTACGCGGTCTCAGGGCCCGAGAGGGAAGCTATGCGGGAGTACATCGAGACCTCCCTGAAAGCCGGGCTAATCCGCCACTCATCATCCCCCGCCGGAGCCGGGTTTTTCTTTGTCGGGAAAAAAGATGGTTCACTACGACCCTGCATTGACTACAGCCCACTCAACGACATCACAATTAAGAACCGTTACCCGCTTCCTCTCATGTCATCTGTTTTTGACCAGCTTCAACAGGCCAAAGTATTCACCAAGTTGGATCTTCGCAACGCCTATCACTTGGTGCGGATCAGAGAAGGAGATGAGTGGAAGACCGGTTTCAACACCCCCAGTGGCCACTATGAGTACCGAGTCATGCCATTTGGTCTCACAAACGCTCCTGCAGTATTCCAGGCCATGATAAATGACGTATTGAGAGACTTTCTTGACCACTTCGTGTATGTTTACTTAGACGACATACTTATCTACTCCCCGAACCTGACCAAACACCAAGACCACGTAACCCAGGTGTTAAAAAGACTATTAGACAATCAACTCTATGTCAAGGCTGAAAAAAGTGAATTCCATGCCGAAACTGTCTCCTTCCTGGGCTTCATTGTAGCCCCTGGAAGAGTACAGATGGACCCGGCTAAGATTAGCGCTGTGCTCGATTGGCCCACACCTGATAGCCGCAAAAAGGTTCAGCAATTTCTGGGTTTTGCTAACTTTTACAGGCGGTTTATCAGAGGCTTCAGCGCAGTAGCTGCTCCTCTCCATGCTCTTACCTCCACGCAGGTGCAGTTCCACTGGTCTCCAGACGCGGATGCGGCGTTCCGGACCCTCAAGCAACGCTTTACCTCGGCTCCCATTCTCACCATGCCAGATCCTCAACGGCAGTTCGTGGTCGAGGCGGACGCCTCCAACGAAGGGGTCGGGGCTATTCTCTCACAGCGATCAGAGCAGGACGGTAAGATGCATCCTTGTGCTTTTCTGTCCCGGCGGCTATCCAAGGCGGAGCGAAACTATGATGTTGGCAACAGGGAGCTGCTGGCGGTCAAACTCGCCTTGGAGGAGTGGAGACACTGGCTCGAGGGGGCTGACCATCCATTCATCGTATGGACTGATCATAAAAATTTGGAGTACATCAAGAAAGCCAAGAGACTCAATTCTCGCCAGGCCAGGTGGGCGCTATTTTTTAACAGATTCTCTTTTTCTCTTTCATACAGGCCGGGGTCCCGAAACGTCAAACCAGACGCACTGTCCCGTCTCTTCGACCCCGAGCCTGCTGCCAAGGACCCAGAACCGATCCTCCCACGGTCATGTGTGGTTGGAGCACTGACCTGGCAGATAGAAAATGAGGTTAAGCAGGCTAATGGTGAGGCTCCGTCACCTAGTGATTGTCCAGAGAATCGTTTGTTTGTTCCGGTTGAATTGCGCCCACAGGTGATCCACTGGGCCCACACCTCGCTGCTTTCCTGTCATCCGGGTGTTCGTAGAACTATGTTCGCTATCACCCGGAGGTTCTGGTGGCCCTCCATGGAGCCGGAGGTCCGGGAGTACGTAGGGGCATGTTCGGTCTGCGCTCGCAACAAGACGTCCTCCGGGTCACGTATGGGTCTCCGACATCTCGGTGGACTTCGTCACGGGGCTCCCGGTCTCACAAGGTAACACCACTGTCCTCACGGTGGTGGACAGATTTTCCAAAATGACTAGATTCATTGCTTTACCTAAACTGCCCTCCGCCAAAGAAACGGCGGAGATAATGATGAACAATGTTTTCAAGATTCACGGATTTCCCAAGGACATTGTTTCAGACCGGGGTCCCCAGTTCATCTCCCGGTTCTGGAGGGAGTTCTGTCGGCTCATCGGAGCGAAGACCAGCCTGACTTCGGGTTATCACCCGGAGGCCAACGGCCAGACCGAACGCCTAAATCAGCAACTGGAGACCGGCCTCCGGTGTCTGGTCTCTCAGAATCCCTCAACATGGAGCAAACACCTGGTCTGGGTCGAGTATGCCCATAATACTCTGCCCACCTCGGCCACAGGTATTTCACCATTCAAGTGTGTGTTTGGTTATCAGCCCCCTGTGTTCGCAGACAACGAGCTGGAGGTGTCTGTACCCTCCGCCCATGCCATGGTTCGCCGCTGCCACCGCATCTGGGCAGCCGCCAAGCAAGTGTTAATTCGCCAAGGGGACCGGGTCAAGAAGACGGCGGACCGCAAGAGACGGCCCGCTCCTGCCTACCAGCCAGGACAGAGAGTGTGGCTCTCCGCCAAGGATCTGCACCTTAAGGTTCCATCCAGAAAGCTGGCGCCGCGGTTCGTGGGTCCGTTTCCTATTACCAAGCTCATCGGTCCTGCAGCAGTTCGCCTTCGCCTGCCCCGATCCCTCCGTGTCCATCCGACCTTCCATGTGAGCCGAGTCAAGCCCGCTAAGGAGAGCCCGATGGTTCCAGCCGCTGCCCCGCCGCCACCCCCAGAAGTAATAGACGGCGGTCCGGTGTACAAGGTTAAGCAGTTACTGGCAGTTCGCAACCGGGGCCGTGGTAAACAGTATCTGGTGGACTGGGTAGGATATGGTCCCGAGGAGAGACAGTGGGTTCCGTCTAGACACATCCTGGACGAGATCCTCATCACAGATTTTCACAGGGACCACCCTGACCAGCCTGGGCCGTCAGGAGTCGGCCCTAGAGGGAGGGGTACTGTCACACCGCGGTGAGGTTGTCTCGTCTTGGGTTCTTGGTCTCGTTACTTCCTGTTTTATTTTGAAGATCTAACTCTCCTCTCGTTTCAGGTCACTTGCCCTTCCTCATGTGTCACCGGTCTGATTGTCTCACCTGATCCCTAATCGTTTCCACCTGTTCCCCATTATCCTCATGTGTATTTAGTCAGCGTCTTCCCTTTGTCCTGTGCTGAAGTGTTTCGTTTGTTTGTTTCTCCTAAGCCCCTGTTGTGAAATTTTTGAATTCCGTTCTTAGTCTGATTTTCAGAGAGACAGTATTTTTGAGCCTGTCTATTTAAGCACTTCTTGTAAGAAGTCATTTAGAACTCAATAAAGTGAGTTTGATATCATTTTTCCTCTGCATCTGAGTCCTCTTTTGGTCCTGGCCTGACATTGGCGTGACAACATATATATATATATGTAACAGTGAAAGAGACCATTAGTGCAAAGAATGCTGTTTTATAGATGTTAGATAATCATGTTTAAACTTAAGCAACTTTTCCATCAATTTAGCATCGCAATGCTGTAACATTGTCTTACTCATGTCATGTGGGACGATTTCAAACAAAATAATTCAAATTGATGCACATCGGAAATAAGTATTTTTTTCTTTTTAATTCACGCGTTCTTCTTCCTTGTCGTAAGTATTGTGCCTACATTACCCACAATGCACTTTGGCCTCCAACAGCTTGGTCACAGTCAAATGTTTAAATTGAAGATGGTTAAGTTCTCACATCCTATCACAGGGGCAGGATTTGTAGAGCCAGGAATCTTCAGTTCAGGGAAGAGTGTCACAATTACACAAACTATGTTGCATTAAAATTAAATGAATGACTAGAAAGAGTTGAAAGCTGTTTGGGATTCTCTAAAATTCCCTCTCTCTCTCTCACACACACACACACACACACAGACACACACACACACACACACACACACACACACACACACACACACACACAGTTCATACAGCCGTCGGGAGCTTTCAGGCTACACATACACACCCAATTACATATAACAGTCAGTCCCAGGGAGAGGACAAGCATGGCATGAGCAATTATAATCTTCCCAAAATACATCTCTCTGTTCACACACTCCCTTTCCGACCTAATAGACTCTGTCGTCGAGGATTTGTGTTGGTGTCGCTCCGGGGAAAGAAAAGGGGACAGTGAGAGAGAGACGGTATAAACTTCCATGCACACATACTGTATACTGTAGGCCTGTTTAGCTGGGAATCCTGAACCGGTGATTTGAAGCCAACACAAAAAAAAAACGCTCAAACAGTATCTGTCACTTCTGCGATAATCCCAAAGTATGTATTGTTGAGCTGCTGAGGTGATTTTTTGTGCAGTTCAAGAAATGATAAAAATCACCTTTTTGTTTGAAATCAGTGAGTAACTCCTCACGATCCACATGTTCGTATTGTGTGTTCGCTGAAAAACAAATCCTGTGTTAATACACAGCCTAAGTTCTGTAAACTGTGCATGTTGCTAGCTACATTGGGTCCTCCTTTTTTTACATACCAGTTCACAGAGCCTAGGCTGTGTATTAAGAAAGGTCAGCACACACACAGTAAGGACAGGTACCGCATGGTGAGGAGATACTCACAGCTTTTGACAAAAAAGTGATTTTGACAATAAGTATTCTCCAGCCAAATGATAATCGTGAGTGTAATGGAAGGAATGATTGTGGCCAAACATTTAACAGCAAAGTACTGTACACAAAGGGAGGATTTAGGAAAAGAGAAGAAGGAAAAAGTATGGAGCCCTAAGGAGAGAGAGAGAGAAAGAGAGGGCATTTTCTTCTTTTCATCAGAATGCCACACGAGGACAGAGAGGAAAAGAGAATGAAGGATGAAGATAAGTGGCGCGAAAAGGATATTACACACTTGTTTGTGTTTCTCGGCGCGGTGTGATTAGACCGCCGATCCATCATCTCTTTGTTTTGCCTTAGCTTTATTAAGACATTCATGCAACAAGGAAGAATGAATCACACCATGGATTTCATTTGAAATGATAAGGTGCTGTATCTTTGCCTCTGGAAGTGGCACTTCATTTCATTTTCCAACTTTACCTTGTAATCACATACAGCGGATACTGTAGCCTGGTCCAACCAGACCATCGTACTTCATTTCATTTGTACAGAAGGTCTGGAACTGCTGTAATTGGCAAATGTTCACTCACTTGGAGGCGGGTGTCTGTTGAAGTTTAAAATTATTGGATCTGCCATTGCCACTCTGGATTAGCCAACCAATCGCATAACGTTTGGCCGTGCCGTATGTCAGGAGCCGGCTTCTGTTGTACAGGGAACTCGGAAATTTCCGACTTCACTACATATTGTAGTCTATGGATCTACCGGTACCTGGCGACGGTTACTTGCTAGAGCCTAAAGTTTAGTTATTTGGATGAGAAAGGTTGTCGGCGTCCATACTTTCGTGAGCAGATGCACTGGAACACAGACAGGTTGGAAGTCGGAACTACCAAGTCGGAAATTTCCGAGTTCCGAGTATAAAGGAACGCAGCATTCAACTGAAACTGGAGCGCGACTTCGACTTCATCGTTCTCAGCCACTCACTCTGTTCGCTGATTGGACAACCAAAACTCTGGACGAGCAGAATCCCACTAATACGTCCCATCCCCAGACTGACTACTGAAGGGAAAATTAAATTTGGGCGGAAGTAGGTGGGCGGGCGGAGCCAGGCTACGGATACTGTGGATCACTGCTTTAATTCAGACCCTCCCCGCTTAAAAAAAAGTCTTCATTAAAGGTTCACTACGTAACTTTGGGTGTGTCAGAGAAGTGAACATTGTCTAATGGGATCGACTGGAACACTGTTTGAAGTTAGAAAGCTACCTTAAAGGGGCAGTGTGTAATATGACATCATCAAGAAAGTTCTAGAAAGTTCTAGAATGCAGCGCTCCCTGGGTAACCCCAACCCTTTAGAATAATAACTGAAGCTACAGTGGCCTTCAAGGACAAGAACAATTCTGAATGATAAACAATGCACCTGATGACATTCCAAAAACATGGATGCCTCCATAAGACTTGCCTGCTCAATGTACAAAATGTAATATTAATATTTGTCATTCTCCGCTCAGGAGGATAATTCAGATTATTGGCAGAGGTGATTTTACACCAATGAGGACATATTTATGAATGAGGATATTGATTCTAGCTGATACATTACTTAAAATGTTACACAGTGTCCCTTTAAGAGTCACTGTTTTGGTTTACAATCATATTCTAGTCTTACATTTGGTTTCAGGTGCATCGAAAAACAATTTAGTTTTGATTTATGATGATAGAATTATTCAATACTAAGAATTACATGTAGAGAAACTCTGTTTTGTCTTCATTGTGCTGATTCCAGATACAGGTGTATTGATCATACAATCAATCAACCGTCTTCACATTAAGAACGACAGCGTCACTCGTTTTAAGCTAGCTCCCCAAAAACAGCATCTGCTTTTCATTGAATTGAGAAAGCCCTCCAGAGAACATAGCTATTCGGGATGGAGCAAAAAGGAGGAAGTCAAATGATCATTATGTGAATTCCATCCAGAGAGGGGGTCAGGGTGTACGGACGGGTTAGCCAAACACGGGAGACCACTTTCTCCTGCTTCAAATGGACAATTACCTTCTTTCTTTTTTAAGCATGACCAAAATACTTCAATAACCCTAACCACGTGTTGTTATTGTAACCGTGAAGACAAAGGTCCCCTAACCTTAACAAGGTTTAGCCCCAAAGCACATTACATATGCAAACAGGATTTTATTATTTTGTGTTTTTGTTTGATTCATTTAAATAACTTTTTAGAGATCTGGGTGTACTTCGACATTTAAGAGTTGCTCTCCCAGTTTTATTTTGGTTAAGTGAATATTGACATTGGCACTGTGAAGAAAGGTAGTATTAGATGCTGTTTTATTTAACAGGGGGACAGTTTAGAGTTGACAGAAAATTAGGCGAGAGAGAGATAGAGAGAGAGAGACAGGGATGACGTGCCACAGACAGCATTCCCCTGCTGGATATAGCCTTGATTGAGCAGCGTCACCACACAGCCAGACTAAAGTGAACATGCTTTGTGATGAAGCAAATTGGCAGAGGGAAAAAAATTGCTGAACAGTTTTACGATGTGACTTTATAGTGTGTGTATGCAGTTCTAATGTTTTTTTTATGAGCAGGAACAGACTCAGGGTGAAAATGGAAAAAGTTCAAGGAAAAGAAAGTCACATTAATTTGAAAAGATGTTAAATGAATAGTATGATTTTTCTCAAGCACACACACACACACACTCACACACACACACACACACACACACACACACACACACACACACACACACGCACACACACAACCATACAGACACACGCACACACACACACACACACACAGCACTGCTCCAGGTGGCTGGCTGGGCTCCGGCCTAGTTCATTTGATACGAGTGTGTTGCTTGTGCCATAAGTTGATCTCCACAAAGTGCCATCCATGTGCTGGCATGGAGCACTGGTGGACAGACTCTCTCCTAAAGCCCATTTCATCCCCTGGAAAGGCTGGGATTGAGCAGGAAGGGCACAGAGACACAGACATGGAGGGAGTGAGAGAGCTTATACAAGACTCTCCAAATGTTACTCTCTCTCTCTCTTCTCTCCATCTGTCTCACACCGTGCCTATCTCCTCTGTATCAGTTTATGATTCCTGAATAGTACAGTACCCTGTGTGACACAATGTCAATAGCTCCAACTGCAGAGGTGGAGAAGTGTGGTTGTGGGGAGACTTGGAGGATATGTCATATTTGGCATCTGTGTGTGTGTGTGTGTGTGTTTAGCTTTTAGAAACTGTAGATCGTAAATATATTTTAAGATTTGGTACAAAGTTTACTCCCCATCAGCCTTCTGTTAGATGACTACTCACGACTATGTCATCTTGATTTATGAAACTAATTCAAAGCTGAATTCGTTCCCTAACTTTAATTTGATATTTTGGATTTTTATGAAAGTAATGTTGCATATCTGGCTTGAGTATGTAAAGACCAAATATATATTGATAACAAATGTATATTCATATACATTTTGAAAATATTTTTTGTGGCCTCTGTCTTGGTGAATATTTGTGAGTCCAGCATAAATTGAGGGAAAATTAATTTGTGTTTTTTGGTGTCTGACGGTGTTGACACAAAATAAGGAATGGCAAGGTAAAAAGCCCATAGCTCAGTAGCTTAGTGTTGGATACATACATGTAATTTAATTTGCCTAAACATAGGGTTTGTATTTTTTCAACAATGCACCCTGTTTTGTCCCACTTCTCAAGAATCACTGAGGAGATACGTACATTATATGACAGAGACTATACAGTCCATTATACAAACACTGTTATGGAAAGATGGCTCTTCTATCTCACAGAGTGTTTGGACTTGTTAGTGTCATTCTGTTCTACTGCATTGATACCAAAGACGGGACAAGGTGAAGCTATTACAACTTCAGTGTATTCGTGGCACAATGTGAAGAGAGACAGACAAATGGACAGCTCAATTAGGGATGAAAATTAGTGCATACAAGGTCCTCGTGGCCTTTTGTTACTATGTGAATGATTGTGAAGGGCATGTTTTGTACAGGTAGCCTTATGAATGTACATGACCCAATAAGCAAGGCTTTCATTTTATTTTTTTCAGCTTTTTAAAGGCGAAGTAAGCGATTTATTTATGTTAATATAAGTGTTAAATCACTTTATTCATACAGTGATCACTTATATAGTGTGCACGTTTCATAAAGCCGATCTCTCAGTCACTCGCTCTGCATTTAATCGGCAAATAAACTTTTCGGGGATCCCGAAACTGGTATCCAATCAGAAGAGAGATCGCTACAAACCGGCACCCGTCTCACTGACGGTGCACTCGCAGAGCGACAGATGGGTGAATGTGTATGCGCCTACAATGGCGGAGCAGGTAAAAATCCTTCCCAATGTCTGTTTTAATGGTTTTTATCATGTTGTATCACACTTATGGATCTGAGATGATGCTAGATAACTCACTGCTTGAGTGTGCATTAATGTGGTGACGTGGGGACGAGACTGACAGGAAGTTAGCTAAACTGACCATTCCGCTTACTGAACCTTTAAAGAAAACAGAAAAAACGATAGTAACCGAATTGTAATATTATAGCATTAATATAATCTTTATTTTCAAGACCACCCAGTTTTCTTCAATTAAAAATTAAACCCTACTGCAGTAATGGAGTACAGTAATGGATGTGGTGAAATCTTATTTAATTCAACTATAATATAATAGATAATGGCAATGGTAAAATACTTTGGGGAAAATAGAAAATTGTACCCAGCAAGAGAGGGTTTGGTGTTGTATGAAAGCGATTTTGGCATATTTTGTTTGTGTGTGTGTGTGTCTGTTTGTGTGTGTGTCTGTTTGTCTGTCTGTCTGTGTGTGTGTGTGTGTGTGTGTGTGTGTGTGTGTGTGTGTGTGTCTGCTTGTATGTGTCTGCTTGTGTGACTGTGTCTGCTTGTATGAACAAGTGAAAGGGAGATCAAGGGAAACTGTTGCTGTCTCGGAACATGTAAGTCTGACAAACAATACATTAAGAGGGGAAATAATCCATTGAAGAGGAAGAACAATGCAGTGCTAGAGGAAGGATCATAGTGTGTTTGAGGTTGGGATATCTTTTCAGTTGACAATCTGTATGTGGATCTACTGTATAAGCTCGGAGTGTGTGCCTTGGTTTTGAAAAGACCCTGCCATGAAGGAGGGTTTACGTGAATTTGGGTAAAACCGTTGAAAAATACACTTTGCTCGTGCCAAACCACGTTTGTGTTATTCTGATAGAAAGGCCCTGGCAGTGGATGCAACTTTTCCCTCATGGAAACTGATATGGAACTAATCCACGGAGCCCAAAAGCATTCGAAACGGAACCGGCGCCAGAATGCTTTTTGAATAATATTCATCAGTGCTCAATCAAAAGACACACACACACACACACACACACACACACACACACACACGCACACACACACACACACACACACACACACACACACACACACACACACAAACGAACACACACACTCACCCATTTACTGTACGTTTATAGATCGTTGTCCCGAAGGAGAAACCTTTTACACTATACAGTCATGGGAGAATTTAGACCGCTAGATTTGCGACAAGAATTTAAGATTTAAGAAATGCGTTTTATAGTCAAGAGGGACTTAATTAATTTTCCAGAATGTAGCGTGCGTGGCAGCTCTGCTTTGTGAGCCGATTCTAAAATGCAAATAAGCTAACAGGCGGACTGTGACTTTATCCTCTGTGTCATTTCATTTTGAAGCTCTGTGGCAATTGTGATTTTCGTCATTATTCCCTTGAATGCATGTTGTAATGTGATAAAGGTTGGACCAAATTATAGGGAAGAGACACGGTGGTGATCATGAGGAGCCTTTAAACCTATATTACTTATTATACTTTATAATAAAATATGCTACATTAAACAGGGACTTTGGTTTTAAATGAGCTTGTTTAGGGTGTAGCTTGTGCATGTTCAGTGCTGATTGAAAGTATGTGAACCCCTTGAGCATTTCGGAATTTTATTTATTTTAACCATTAATCGTTCATTTTTATCAATACCAGTATGTTTTATATGAAATAACAGATGTTTGTTTATCAATTCAACATTTTTCTTTTCCGGGAAATCAATTGTTAAAACAGATTAAAAAAAAAGTGATTTGCCAACTTTTGTATCTGCAAACATTTATTATGTATTGGTAAAATAAATAAAATTCTAAAAGACTCAAGGGGTTATCATACTTTCAAGCAGCACTGTATGTGTTGCCTTATTTGTGCTGATGATGGACTTGTACCCAATGTCTGTGAAGAGGGTGGAGAGAATGACAGGTTTCTGCTGTGGTGTGTGAGTGGGAGTGTCATCTCATTTCATTTCATTTTCCTTTATTTAACCTCGAAAGATCAATTGAGGTGTGACCCTCTTTTACAATGACGTCGAGAATACAGATACACAATATACAATGAGAATACATAACAAGTTTACACACACACACACACACACACACACACACACACAACAACAATTTAAAACATTCAAATCAATTGAATGAAAGAGACATAGCCTAATTAAAACAGTTACAAGTGTAGAGGGGCTGATTCAAAATAATAATTTTAAATTGGTTAACAGTTATGAGTGTATTTATTTTAATCGTATGTTGAAGGCTGTTCCAGGAGTCAGGGGCACTATGGCTAAAAGCGGTTTTACCAAGCTCAGACCGGGCATATAACATGAGCATGTCAGTTGAGCGGGTTTGATAAAGCCCATCTGAAATAAGCAGCATTTCAGTCAAATAGAGTGGTAGCTTTCCAGTCAGAGCTTTATATATAAAAATATGCCAATGTGCATCACGTCTCTCCTTAAGGGAGGACCACCCAACCTTTTCATATAAAACACAATGGTGTGTATCATAGGCATCTCCTGTAATGAATCTCAAAGCAGAGTGATATACAGAGTCTAGAAGTTTAAGACATGAATGAGATGCATGCCGATAAACCACATCACCGTAATCAAGGACAGACATAAAAACTGCCTCAATAATCCTTTTCCTACTGAACAACGGGAAGGTGGCTTTATTCCTATAAAAATATCCAATCTTTTGTCACAGACGACAGACAAGATTTTTTATGTGAAATGTAAAAGAGAGTTTTTCATCTATCCAGATGCCAAGATATTTATATTCAGTGACTCTTTCAATATGAGATCCATTATTTGTGTGAATAATAAGATCATTAAAATGTGTAATTCTTGCTCTGGAAAAGCACATATATTTTGTTTTTTCTGTATTAAGGACAAGCCTGAGATCCAATAGACAGTTCTGCAGGGTGTTAAAAGAGCTCTGTAGGTTCTGAACAGATTGTTGTACTGAATCAGAAATGCAATACAGTACAGTGTCGTCGGCATACAAATGGGCATGGCAGTTTTGTAGTGATGAAACAATGTTATTGATGTAAATTGTGAATAGGACTGGACCTAAAATTGAGCCCTGCGGAACACCATTTGTAACTGTTAAAAACTCAGTTTGGTAGCTTCCCAGTTTTACTGACTGCTGTCTATCAGAGAGATAGTCCCTAAACCAGCTACATGTAGAATAATCAAAACCAATTTCATGCAGCCTCTCTAAAAGCAAATGGTGATCTAAAGTATCAAAAGCTTTTGACAGATCAACAAAAAGTGCTGCACAGTGCATTTTTTTATCGATAGCTGTGACAATGTTGTCTAAGACCAAAGTGACAGCAGATATAGTACTGTGGCCTGCCCTAAAACCAGATTGAAATGGACTCAAAATGGAAGCACTGGATAAAAAGGTTTTCAACTGAGTATTAATGACTGATTATAGAATTTTTGCCAGGCATGGGAGTTTGGAAATTGGCCTGTAATTATTGAGATCACTTTTGTCACCCCCTTTATGTAATGGAATGACGTGAGCTTTTTTCCAGACTTTAGGAACAATACCAGAGGAGATTGAAAGATTAAAAATATGGGTTATTTGTTTTGATATGATAAGTGCAGAGAGATTTATAGAAAATGGGTCCAAATTGTCCTCTCCCATGTACTTCCTGGGGTTGATGGCAAGAAGCGCATCTACAACAATACTTGTTGGAACTTGAACAAGGCTGAAAAGAGGTGTTTTAGAGACAGGTGGTATGCTATTTTTATTTCTGGTGGTGGAAGGCGTAGATACTCCATTGTGAAAGAGTTTACCAGCAGCTATAAAGTGTTTATTGAAAGCTAAACCAATTTCTTTCTGATCATTTAAAGTCTGATCATTTATTTTTAACTGACTGGGAACAGTGCTAGAATTATTTTTGTTATAATTCACAGCCTTCCAAAATAATGCAGGGTTGGAGTAGCAGTTGGAAATTAGTTCGAGGTAGTAATCTGATTTAGCTTTCCTAACCATGGATATGCACCTATTTCTGATTTGCCTGAAAGCAGTCCACTTAGAGTTTTCACCAGAGCGTCTAGCTAGGGCCCACGCTTTATTTCTCTCTGCAAATATATCGGACAATTCATTTGTGAACCAGGGGTTTGATCTATTTTTTACTCTGTGCTTTTTAAGGGGTCCATGCTTGTTCAAAATGGAGGAGAAAGTATTGGTGAAAAATTCTAAGGCCAATTCCACATCAGATATTTCACTTGTAAGATGAATGTCACTTTGATAGAGTTCATTTAAAAATGCTTGCTCGTTAAAACCTTTAAAATTACGCTTAATAATGATTTGGGGTTGAGATTTTTTAAGATGAATACTTCTGATACAGGCCACCGGGCAGTGATCACTGATTCCAAGCTCAAAGACACCAGCAGAAACTATTTTATTGCTTTGATTTGATAATATTAAATCGATCAAAGTTGATTTTGCTGGGTTTTTTAGATTAGGTCTTGTGGGCTCAGTTATTATTTGTGTAAGATTTAGGTTGCTACAGATTTCTTTAAAAGGTTCTGAGGCACCAGAAAGCCAGTCAATGTTAAAATCACCCATCATAATGACCTCTCTATTTACATATGGAGAGATTAAATGTGCTAGCTCACTCAAGGAGCTGGTTACCGCTGAAGGGGGCCTGTACACACCAATTACAATAACACAATCATTGGACGATAAAGACAATTCCAAAGCAATAAATTCAAAGCAGCTTCGAACAGAGACAGCATGTAGTAATGATACAGAATAATGTGATTTAACATAGACAGCCACTCCCCTACCCCGTGTGGTCCTGTCTATCTCCTTGTTCTTGTCGGACACACACGCACACGCCATCAAGTGTGTGCAAGTCAGGCGATATACAGTATACATTTTGTAAGACTTCTCACCACGCTCTCATCACAAACCATTAGACATTCATTTAGACACATGCAGAGCAAAGACACAGTCCAGAGGAAGACAGGACAGGAGGGGAATATAAACAAGCATGACAGCTACTTTAACAACAGCTTGTCCAGTTAACATGCTCACTCATACCTCTGTCTGTCTGTGCAATGCTTCAAAAAAAAGAGAGTAAGAAAGAGAAAAAAGCAAAGATAGGTCGTCATCCAGAACTCCAGAAATACTTTTTACATTTATTTGTTGGTAAACTTGGTCAAACCAGTCAGTTTGTGGCTTGTGTAAACTACTGAAACGTTCACAATTGCTGGAATAAACACAAACCGATTTTACAGTGATTGCTTATTGGAACATATAAATGTTTGAAAGGATGAAAAAAGGCCTTCTGATTGTCAAATTACAGACTCCTTCAAATCTACTTGTTATAATTACTCTATCCTCCCTGACCCGACGATGTTCTTCAACATCAGAAATCCTATATGTTGGAAGAATGGGTATACAGAAAAGCATACCTTTTTTTTTTACTAACTTGTAACTGCCCTTGTATGGTTAAAACTCACCCATGACTTACACGTATACAAGCACATTTTGATTATCCACAAATTAACACTGCCTGCCCTATGTAAGCTGAGGAGAAAGTATGCCATATGTCCAATTATGGCAGCTTATTTTTTGAAGCCTCTCGCAGTTTTGGTGAAGGTGTGGTAAGGTGCCTCTCATGGAATCTTTTCAGCAGGAGATCTGCTCTGTGTTAAAATGTAAAAACATACAGCCATACGTGCTCACAAAGATCCCCCCCTTGAGAATCAAACTTTTTTATCTTTCATCCTATCCAGACATATTTTTACACGCAAAGACACATAAACGGAGCATGTGTGCAATGCGTTTATACACAGACCCCCAAACACAGCACACCGCGGAGCAATCCGTGCCTCTCGCTCACATCCAAACACCAGAGTGTGAGAAATGGTTCTCACCTGGTGTGGATAGGGTTTCATCCTTTCAGCCATGGGACTTTATTAGCTGCTTAAAACATTACCACAGAGGGAGTTTCCCTCACGCGCCAAAGTGCTGCATTCCTCACAGTTTACGCACGCACGCACGCACGCACACACACACACACACACACACACACACACACACGTACACGCACGGGGGAAACCAAACCTTCACTTTCCCAACCTTCTGTCTTCATCAAGCCAAATCTCTCTTTCACATTATTCCACCAGCATACACACTCCACCTTGCTATTTCTCTCTCTCTCGTTCACACTTGCAGATAGACACACACACACACACACACACACACACACGCGCGCGCACACACACTCACACACACACACACACACTCACACGCACACACACACTCACACACACTCACACGCACACGCACACGCACGCACACACACACACACACACACACACACACACTCCTGTGGGTGTAATGTTACGGTGCAGCCTGTTAACATTCCCGGGCCTGGCCGCTGAAGCTTTCCAGATTGTCCTGTTTACACCAGAGCTGCCTCAGAGGAGCGGTGGAGACACAGGAGAGGCCGCACGGCACAAACACCTAGAAACACTAGAGCGTGCAACAACCGACATGTGAAAGAAACACATGCACACAATCTGATTCACATATAAAGCTCTACACAAACCTCTGTGTACAGTGTCTGTCCAAACACACATGTAAAAGCACACATGCACACACAGACACACATACACACTCACACAGACACAGACACAGACACACACACTCACTCACTGTTACCGTTCATCCGGCAGAAGGACCCTCAGCCTTTCCGTATCTCATTATCCCGGCGACATGTCAGCCTCGTTAAAGTGGTCTATTTGACTTAATTGAGAAGTGTGAGTGTGGTAATAAATGCTTCAGTCCAGTTTGTTTTCATTGGTCTCGCCAGGCACTCTTCTCTTGTTCCAAACCCATTCATCAAAGAACCCTTCACTCCCTCCGGCTCTCTCTCTCTCTCTCTGGCTCTCTCTTCATTTCTTCTCCCTTTTTTCTCTTTCTATCGCCTTCACTTATCTTTCATTTTCACCTTTTCTTTGTCACACTCAATTTGTGACATCTTCTCTCTTCCTTAACCGCTCACTGTGGACAAAAGTCAGACTTTTTTATAGCACTCAGCCGCTAACGTTTGCTTCAGGCAACATGCAAAATGTGCATGACTGTAACTATTGGGAAAACGCACAGCACATCAATCTTCATTTTAATAACCGTATTCTCTAAACTTTGCATTTTGAGCTGCATGGTTTACTCCCTCCTACACAAACGACCCGCTAAGTGTCAAAAAGTGCAAAGTTACACGAAGCGATTGAGTGAGCTCTTGAAGGCACCCACTCACAACTAACTCCATGTATGACGTTAAAGATGTCTCTCTGGTGCCCACAAACCTTTTTATTTAAAGTAAAGAATCATTTGTCTGTAGGCTTTTATTATCCCCAGTGTGTGCCTCTGATTCTGTACTTTCTCACCCAAAGCATTCTGTTCACTTCTTAGGGCGCACTCACACTAGGCAAGTTTGCCTGTTCCGTGCTGCAGGAAGATCCCCCCCCACCTCCCCACTCCCCCGCTGGCCCGTGGTCACACTGCTCCCAAAGGCCGCGGCCCGGGCACGATTGCTCCATCATATATACAGGTCCTTCTCATATAATTAGCATCTTGTGATAAAGTTGATTATTTTCAATAATGTAATGATAATAATTGAACTTTCATATATTTTAGATTCATTGCACACCAAATGAAATATTTCAGGTCTTTTGTTGTTTTAATACTGATGATTTTGGCATATAGCTCATGAAAACCCCAAATTCCTATCTCAAAAAATTTGCATATCATGAAAAGGTACTCTAAACGAGCTCTTAACCTAATCATCTGAATCAACTAATTAACTCTAAACACCTGCAAAAGATTCCTGAGGCTTTTAAAAACTCCCAGCCTGGTTCATTACACAAAACCGCAATCATGGGTAAGACTGCCGACCTGACTGCTGTCCAGAAGGCCATCATTGACACCCTCAAGCAAGAGGGTAAGACACAGAAAGAAATTTCTGAGCGAATAGGCTGTTCCCAGAGTGCTGTATCAAGGCACCTCAGTGGGAAGTCTGTGGGAAGGAAAAAGTGTGGCAGAAAACGCTGCACAACCAGAAGAGGTGACCGGACCCTGAGGAGGATTGTGGAGAAGGGCCGTTTCCAGACCTTGGGGGACCTGCGGAAGCAGTGGACTGAGTCTGGAGTAGAAACATCCAGAGCCACCGTGCACAGGCGTGTGCAGGAAATGGGCTACAGGTGCCGCATTCCCCAGGTCAAGCCACTTTTGAACCAGAAACAGCGGCAGAAGCGCCTGACCTGGGCTACAGAGAAGCAGCACTGGACTGTTGCTCAGTGGTCCAAAGTACTTTTTTCGGATGAAAGCAAATTTTGCATGTCATTCGGAAATCAAGGTGCCAGAGTCTGGAGGAAGACTGGGGAGAAGGAAATGCCAAAATGCCTGAAGTCCAGTGTCAAGTACCCACAGTCAGTGATGGTCTGGGGTGCCATGTCAGCTGCTGGTGTTGGTCCACTGTGTTTTATCAAAGGCAGGGTCAATGCAGCTAGCTATAAGGAGATTTTGGAGCACTTCATGCTTCCATCTGCTGAAAAGCTTTATGGAGATGAAGATTTCATTTTTCAACAAGACCTGGCACCTGCTCACAGTGCCAAAACCACTGGCAAAGGGTTTACTGACCATGGTATTACTGTGCTCAATTGGCCTGCCAACTCTCCTGACCTGAACCCCATAGAGAATCTGTGGGATATTGTGAAAAGGAAGTTGAGAGACACCAGACCCAACACTGTGGATGAGCTTAAGGCCGCTATCAAAGCATCCTGGGCCTCCATAACACCTCAGCAGTGCCACAGGCTGATTGCCTCCATGCCACGCCGCATTGAAGCAGTCATTTCTGCGAAAGGATTCCAGACCAAGTATTGAGTGCATAACTGAACATAATTATTTGAAGGTTGACTTTTTTGTATTAAAAACACTTTTCTTTTATTGGTCGGATGAAATATGCTAATTTTTTGAGATAGGGATTTTTGGTTTTTCTTTACTTTTTGCCAAAATCATCAATATTAAAACAATAAAAGGCTTGAACTACTTCAGTTGTGTGTAATGAATCTAAAATATATGAAAGTTTATCAGTACATTACAGAAAATATTGAACTTGATCACAATATGCTAATTATGAGAAGGACCTGTACGTCATCACGTCGTAATACGATACATACGTCATCACCAAGCATACTCGCTGCTGGAATTAGTAGAACAACAATGGAGAACAACATTAGTTGCGGATTGCCCCTAACACCTCCAAATTGTTATGGGTCTTATCCAGCTGCGACCATGGCTGCGACTGAATACTGTCGCCGGTCCAAAATTCTAGCAAACTCTCCACTTCGCGATCGCACCAGAACCCACTCGTGAACCTCTTGCCGCCATTGTTTACAATTATTGTGGGGAAGAAGGGTCGCGCATGGACTACGTCATCCAGCTCAGGTTGTGTATCCATGCGTGTGCGCGTGTCATCTCATTAGCATCTGTACTTTGGCCACGGCACACCTCTCCCAAGTGTGCCATGGCCAAGGGGCTGTTCCGTGCTGGAATACGGATGGCGTGGTCACACTAGCCAAACGTTCTAGACTTTAGTATGAAAATGAGCTCGGGCACTGGGCCGCGGCCCTAGTGTGAGTGAGCCCTGACATAACATTCTTGCATTAACAATTCACAGTCATATGCCACACCTCAAACTTAACAGAAACCTCGCTCCTAGTTTCACAACTCTCGCCTCTTATCTGTTTGTAGACATATCCAGAACCCGAGAAAACAATTGATAAGCTGTTTCCCCGATGCCATCTTTGATTGGTTGAGGAAATACCGGCCCACGTGGTAAAACACTTCAAAAATGGCAAAACTCTTATTTGAAGTAGACATGATTTCTTTTTTTAAGAATTAATACAATTCTCAAAAATGAAAAAGTTAGAACAATTTTTATCAAATTATATCCCCACGATTTTCATTAGACTTTTGCTAGACGACTGTAATGAGAAGGGGGAGATTGAGGATTTCCCCCCCCCCCCACTGTCCTGTACTATTCAAATTGATTACTTTTCATTCAAATCCCATTGTGATTACTTCCAGTGCAATTTCAGTGAGTTCTTGTCTTGAGGGAGCCTGCCCGTCATGAACCGTGTGGTGACCTAGTCCAGGTCCAGCTTGTGTTCCATATCATTTCTCCCTTGATTAATATTAAAAGATTAGCAAGAATTGGTGAGTCTTAACGAATGAATCCTTTAAAAAAAATGCAAGGGAGAAATGGTGCAGTCTTCTCAGAGCATCCATCCATCACCCACTGAGTTAAAAGCTATCCATCCTCCACATTTTCTTTACATTTCCGTCTCATTTTTAGCTTCCTTCCCTTTTCACACACCCTCATCCTCTCTGTGTATTCCACCTTCTAGGGTTACGTGCCACTGCTTTGACACACACACACTGAGCCTTCTCTGTGGGACCCCAAACACTTCCAGTCAGGCAAAGAGTGAATGGCCGAACTATACACACAAACTATACACAGTCAGGCTCATTGACCCATGCAGCTTCACAGACTGACAAGGAAACACGGCCTCCACACTCAACACACAAACACACAGCCATGAACTCTCTTAAAAGGCAGTCGCACGTGTCACACTCCAAATCCTCTCATTTCCTCTTTCCTGTGGCCGCTCACTCAGGCGTGTGTGACACTCTTGAGAGTATCGATAGCAGGCGCTAGTTTTGCTAGCCCTCTGAGACACACACACACACGCATAGACGCGCATACACACACCCACACACACTCTGAAGGCCACAAGGACAAACACAGACACAGACACACACAGACACAGACACACACACACACACACACGCACACACACACACACACACACACACACACACACACACACACACACACACACACACACACACACACACACACACACACACACACACACACACACACACACACAGGCTCACTTGCCAATGTATGCACACAGGCCCCACACTCTCACACCCCTGTGGTCGCCAGAGATGTGGTTCAAATCCTGCCCACTGACCCTTAACCGATACCAGCGCCTGAACCAGGTGTGTGTGTATGAGTGTGTAAGTATCGGTGTGTAAGTGTGTGTTGTGGATGGTCTGAACGGTACAATTTACAGCGAGCTGATAATGAGGTCCTAGTTGACTGCGCTAACTGCAGGGTATTTCTTGTGTGTGTGTGTGTGTGTGTGTGTGTGTGTGTGTGTGTGTGTGTGTGTGTGTGTGTGTGTGTGTGTGTGTGTGTGTGTGTGTGTGTGTGTGTGTGTGTGTGTGAGCAGACAGGTCATGGACTGCTGCTCTTTACTGAACCCAGTGCTGCTGCCCAGACAGTCATCATCACCTGCGGAGGGTCTGTCTCCCTCCATTGTTTTGGCCGGCCTCAGAGCGTCCATGTTTGAACATACATTAATATTCCCTTTCCTATTTATGACCACAAAAGTAATGTATGACGTCACATATACTTTCACAGCAACAGAGTTAAACTATTTTTTTATTTTTATTTTTTTTGTCAAAAATGACTGATTTTAACTTGGCTATAGATTTCATGTAAACTCGTATGGGCCCATCCCCTTTGCGCCATCCCTTTGGTTTATATTGATTTAGGGGGCTGATGTTAAAGCCTGTGTCACAGAAATACCTGGCACATTAGAATCTATGTAGCAAAGTAGTACAAACAATACTTTAATATATAATCCCATAATTGTTTTGTCGGTGACACACAGTGACATTTCTGTGTGTGTACATGTGCCATAGCACTGCACTGACCAACTGCTTGCCTGCTGACACCTGACTATCCTACTGCGGTTCACATTTGTTCATTTTTACATCCTTTTATAACTTTTTTTTTTTTTTTTTAACCTTTATTTACACAGGTATATCCCATTGAGTCCGAAGACTCTTTTGCAAGGGAGACCTGTTCCCATTTACACGGTACCATTCACACACACATTCATACACCGATAGCAGGCTAACTATCGACATTCACACGGGACAAGGTGGGTGAAGTGTCTTGCCCAAGGACACAACAACTATGACACAGGTGGCAGGGCGGGGATCGAACCTCCAACCCTTTGATCATCGGCCGACCCGCTCTACCAACTGAGCCACAGTCATATTACATATTTACACGTATTTTTTTTATATATAGAAATGATTGTTATTTATTTCCTTACAATTTAGATCAATTGTAGTGTTAAGCTTCTGTAATTATTGAGCATATGGCATAAAAAGCTTTACTTGAAACACTGAAACACCTTTAGCCACACACAACTGAAACTGGATCATACAATTATATTCCTATTAAAAGGAACAATCCTATTAAAACACAAATGCATGTGTGCAGGGGCTCTCTATACAGTTAAATACATTAAATACACACACAAACACACACACACACACACACACGCACACAAACACGCACGCATGCATGCACACACACACACACACACACGCACACACACACACACAGAATTGATTGCTCCATATTGCACTGATCACCATATTGACCAGAATAACCTTGTTATCTTTGTACATACCCACATGTTACATTCAAACACATACACCTACATTCTGCTTCAGGCAAACACATGTTAAACATGTAACTGTTTTAATTAGGCCGTATTGTACTTTTACCAATTTAATTTTATTTGCAGCCACTCTACACCTCTAAAATGTTTCTCTTTACCAGCTTGTTGTGTATTTGATGTATTTGCATTGTATATTGTGTATCTTGTATGTATTGTTGTTTTTGTTTCTCGACATCATTGCAAATGAGGGTCACCTCTCAACGATAAGAGAGGCAGTATACTGAACACATCATCTAAACTGCATCTATAGCAATAGTATGGCTAAGTCAGGAATCTGAAAGTATTTAACTAATGAGAGAGGGCAGCTAATGCCCTGTCAGGAAAATGACAAGAGCAATGACTGGAAAGATGGAGTGATTTGAGTGAGGAGTCTTCTAAGTGGAATAGTAGAATACAACAGTATGAACATGTAGAAGTATCAGTATATTCTGTCCAGAGTTTGGTTGATGTAAGATAGTATGTTTAAATTGGTTAAAGGATATCATGGTATTCATTTGAATTTGGCTGTTCCAGGAGTCAGGGGCACTGAAGCTATAAGCTGTCTTTCCAAGCTCAGACCGGGCTTGTGGGACATAAAGCATAAGCATGTGGAAACATGCCGGGTCTTATGGGTGTACGGACCTTTCGTTCTCTCATTCTTTTTCAAATTAAAAACTAACTTTGGGCATTCTCACATTTCAACCCCAGTCAAAAGGATTCTACTTTATTTGGTTGAACGAAGCCGTTTAGAAAAAACATTCTGGATGAAAAAAAGTGAATCATGTTCTATTTTTTAATTGGCCCAGCAACGGTCCAAGCATCTGCTGGTTGGTCACAGAAGGTGTTATGGTCTCATATGTATGATCACATAATGCATTCCTTCCTGTGCTGTTTGTTAGCTGGCTTTGCTTGTTGTGTACCAGTGGTTTAGTTGCTCTCATCCACTCTGTGAGCTGTGTGTAGGTGGAGAGGAAGCCACTCACTAAGCCTGCTACTACAAACTGAATGTTAACACGAGCGAGGGTACGAGGGCCCTGTGTGTTTGTGTTGGCGCTGCACGGGCAGATTACTGATTTGTCTGATGTGTGTGTGTGTGTGTGTGTGTGTGTGTGTGTGTGTGTTTGGCGTATTGCTTGCATGCATTTCTCTGTGTGTGTTTAATAAATGAGGAAGGGCAGCAAAGGTTGAGCGCAGTGCTTGCTCCCCAGCTGGCATCGTTGTATCATAGCAACTCCACATGAATAATAATCATAAACACACACACACACACACGCACACACACACACACACACAAGCACAAGCACAAATAAACACGTACACATTAATGAGCCATTCTTTTACAGCCACTCTGGTTAATCTCTTTCAGCCGTTCCCACTCTACACTAAGGTCCAGTTTACAGTGCGCATTCATTTCCTAATGATGATTTAGTTTTTTTAAAGGTTCCATACAGTACACTGCTCATTGTCCCGTTCATGTATTTGTGTGTGTCCACTAGAAACTGTTTTTATGGTTTAAAAAAAACATAATTTTTCTCAGATTTCCATTGCTTTATCACCTCCTTTCACCCTCTGTCTGAAACGCTCCCTTCCAAAATTCTAAATTTACTCTGATTGGTCATGTTATGAGAAAAATCTGGAGTGTGGGTGTAACCAAGGTGTGGAATATACATTTCTCCTGTGGGGAGGGGGGGTTTTGGATGTCAAGAACAGGACTCTATTATTTCAGTTTAGCATTTAACAGAAATACAATACTCCATATTTCTCATCACACTATATGTATTTCTCTCATCACAGTCAGTTGCTAGGTGCCTGAGCAAGCACTGTCCACCAACACAACAACCATTCTGCAGGTGTTGAACATATGCTCTGGTGTCTCCTCAGCCAGGGTACCAAAATAACCCAATGGATCTTCACTTTTACCATAAATATCTCCACAACAACCAACATCTAAACTACTTCTCTGGTTACGTAGGTGGCTTAAAATGTGTCCACATTTGGACTCTTCTCTCTTCTCCTCTCTCTCTGTTTGGCTGACATAGCTGTTAAGGGTGAACCTCGGTAGCGGTACGATTCTAGAAAGTGCTGGTTTACTAAAAAAACACAACATGTGCCTTTTAATGTTGGGTAACAGAAAGGTGCCTTACATACGGTAGTTGTGTATTTTATATTCACCTTGTGTTATTCAAATGTATTTGGTAAAGAAGGTTATTTAGGAATTATTTGTTTATCCGGCTAAAGCTCAACAATGAGTTTGGTCTTTAGTATTGATGATGTCTCCAAAATGCTACATTGACTGTACTAGTCAGGGTCAGACTGCCAGTGTAATCTGTTACAAGTGCAGAAGTTGAATGGTCCAACAATAGCTTTGGGGAAAAAACATTGTGACTTTGGAGCAGGCTGTCCCACCAGACCATCGTACTTCATCTCATTTGTACAGAAGGTCTGGAATCGCTCAATTGACAAATGTAAACTCACTTGGAGGCGGGTGTATGTTGAAGTTTAAAACTATTGGATCTGCCCAGTGCCACTCTGGATCTACCAACCAATCGCATAATGTTTGGTCGTGACGTATGTCATGCGCCAGCTTCTCAGCCACTCCCTCTGTTCGGTGATTGGACCGCCCAAAGATCTGTCTGAGAAAACCCGCCAGTATACCGCGGACCCAGACTGACTACTGAAGGGAAATGAAAATTGAGCGGAAGTAGGTAGACGGGCGGTGCCAGGCTAGGCTGTCTCTGGCCATTTCTCTAACTGTCCCAGACCTGCAATCCTATCTCTGCACTGCGCCCCCTTCGCATTTCGATCGGCAAACTGTGCGGGTTTATTTAAGGCCCCTGAACTCTCTTTTTCCATTCTTGTCACAGCTATTTCTGTGCACCGTTTTCCCCATATTAAGGGGTAATGTGTCTACTCCCTCTATATACCAGCTGTCTTAACAATCCCCCTTCCAGTGAAGCTGTCCAAATGACTATCAACACCTTTTGATTTCCAACGTCCTATCCCGGACTTTACAGTCAGTATATCTTGGCTTCTGCTGATTTCATTTTGAGCATTCTTTGAGCGGACGTAACCGGATGACGACAGTGCTGTGCATGAGCCGCCGCCGCCGTGATAGTAATCAGAGATGGCTGTGGGTATGTCGTCCGAGTTTGAGACGAATTTCGCCTCGACACTTAGCTATTTGGAGGACGACACTCAAATCTTTCATTAGCAAGTAAGAGGAATGTTCTGTTTTGCCGACCGACCACGCCAAAAGTTTAATTTAACAGTTAACCTGCTGTTCGCTAAACGAACAGGGCTTAATATGTCACCTTGTTCATTGCTCTGATTGGTTGTAGTGCTATCCAATTGCTTGCAGTGGCATTTGAAATGCAAGCGTAGGTGCCGCCCCTTGAGTTGGAAAGGTCTATTGATCGTGGCCAGACACTCTATCGTTCTAGATATGGGTCTGGATTTCCAGGCTAATGGTTTGTGGCAAACTAGATTGAAATAGTGACAGTGAGGTTCCTGTTGAGAATAAACATGACATTAAGTTTGTTATTGCAAATATATGCTGGAGGCATTTATTTATTTTTAATTTTTTTCTGGACACAAGAACCTTTCCAACACAAATACAGCTTCCAGAAATGTAAATGTCGCTTTGCTGTTTCCTTCTACGTCGGTAGAATGGAGGTCTATAAAAGTCATTTGGACAGGACTGACAGAAGCCAGTGTAGCCGCACTCACACGGTGCTATACAGTGAAAATAGCAATTTAACAGTGCCGTTAACAGTGTGTGTGTGTGTGTGTGTGTGTGTGTGTGTGTGTGTGTGTGTGTGTGTGTGTGTGTTGGAAGGAAAATAGTACTTAAATGAAAAGTATGCTTTTCCTGAACCCGCTGCCTATCTGTTTGGATTCCTGCCAAAGCCTGTAAACACACTTTGAAAGAAGCCAACAAAAATAGCTGCTATTTTCAGAGGTGAAACCAACCAGATTCAGTTGTAAAATTCAGTTCTAGTATTATGCTGGAGCTGTGGACAACTGTTATTGTCTACTGTTTGAAATGGCGGATCTTTGATTTTAAATTCTAAATGAAAACAGTCAAATTACCACAATGTAACCTATATTGTCTGGACTGTCGGTTTCCCCATGCCTTTCTGCACCTCTTGACCGGTAACTCTCTACAGATCATCTCTAAAAGCAAATAATTGCTTTTTCTCTGTCTTGTGTTTGTACCACTAAGCTACTTCCTCCCTAAGCCTTGTTCAACTGGTTGTTGCAGCAGTGTTTGTTTTTGTGTGTGTGTGTGTGTGTGTGTGTGTGTGTGTGTGTGTGTGTGTGTGTGTGTGTGTGTGTGTGTGTGTCTGTGTGCGTGTGTACGTGTGTGTGTGTGCGTGTGTACGTGTGTGTGTGTGTGTGTGTGTGTGTGTGTGTGTGTGTGTGTGTGTGTGTGTGTGTGTGTGTCTGTCTCCATCTTTGAAGCCAAAAGGTTGGGTTAAAGGGTCTGGTCGAGCAGGGAGCGTTTTCCAGCAGTCAACATGACAGAGGAGAAAATAAAACAAACGCTTTCTTAGAGAAGTTGAGAAATAAAGAGAGAAAAGAGAGAGAGATCAGGGATTGTTTGTCACACACACTTCCTCCTTCTTTCAAATGCTTGACCTTTGCTGCTCCGTCTTTTCATCTGCTGCTAGGCCTGCTCTCCTTTTTCTCTTCCTCTTCCTCCCTTCTGTCATTCAGGACACCCAAGTGACTACTTCCACACATGCTCTCTCTCCATCACTCACTCTCTCGCTTTGTCCTCCTACTCTGTTTTCAGGATGTCATACACTCAAACGGCACACACACACACGCACACACACACACAAACACACACACACTCACACACACGGTCCTATGGCACAAACACAACACAAGAAAATTGACCCTGTTTAATAAACAAGCAACAGAGTGTGGGTGAGAATAAGGGAGCTTTTAGAGGCGCCTCTTATCTCACTTCCCCTCTACAAACGCACGCAAGGAATAACAGTGAACTGCCTCAAAGTCTTGAATGTCGCCTTTGAGAGTCATTCACCCTCCTGACACACACACACACACACACACACACACACACACACACACACACACACACACACACACACACACACACACACACACACACAGCCGTATCCTTTCCATCACAGTTACACATCCCATCCACCAACATAGACCGGCTGTTCTGTGAAGTGGCCTGATGAAAGGACCCTAACAGCAGTGTTACTTCTTCAAACACATTCATGCACACAAACTGTCCACATCTAAGTTATTTGTGGAAAGAAAACTATATTATATTTTTAAGTAAGTGTGCTTGCCTTTTAGTATAAAGCTTATAGCAATGTGTAATGTAAATGTAAAAGAAAATGGAATAGCATTGTGTATGTTAGGTGTAAGGCAGAGGTTTACATGGATCTGCTCGGTTGCTCGGTTAACTTATATATATTTATTATGTACATTAATGATTTATGTGATGTCTCGAAAATGACAAAGTGTGTTTTGTTTGCTGATGACACCAGTTTGTACTGCTTTGTAAATATATTGAGCAGCTCCTGGGTGCAGTGGAAAATTAATTAACAATTCTAAAGAAGTGGTTTGACATTAATAAGCTGTCTTTGAACCTAAAAAAAACAAAATGTATTATCCTTGGCAATAAGAAAATTAAAAAACAGGCTAAACTCAAGATCAATGATGTTGAAATTGAGCTTATAATTTAAAATACATTTTTGGGAACCATAATCGATAATAAACTTAACTGGAAACCACAGATAAATAATATAAAATGAAAAATATCAAAAACCATTGCAATATTGTATAAAATGAAAAACAATTTAATCAGAACTCACTATATGTATTGTATTGCTCCCTCATTCTTCCTTACTTTACTTACTGTGTTGAGGTATGGGGTAACACATATAAAACAAACCACATTTTTTTACTGCAAACAAAGCCATAAGAATTGTATATCATGCTAACTATTATGCAACAACAAATCCTCTTTTCATTAAACTCCTCGCCTTGAAATTAGAAGATCTAGCTGTCCTCAGAACGGCAGTTGTAATGTACAGGGCACATCACAGAACACTTGCGCACTGCATCCAGGAGCTGTGTGGGGCTAGAGAGGGTCATTACAAATTGAGAGGTTCACTTATGTTTAAAAGTGCAAGTCCAAGAACAAACAGCAAAAGCAGGTGCATTTCCGTTAAAGGTATCAACCTATGGAACCAATTAGACTACCAACTAAAAACGTGCAACTCTATTAAAAAATAAAAATAAAAATTCAAAAATTCAACACCAATATTGCTGTTGTTTGTGATTCTTTTTTCATTCAGCTTATTAAAGTTGAATTATATGTTGTAGATGCAGACGTGTACACTGGGAGAGAGAGAGAGAGAGAGAGAGAGAGAGAGAGAGAGAGAGAGAGAGAGAGAGTTGAAAACAGAAAAAAGCTCAGAACCAAACAAGTCAAGATGATTCGAGAGTTAAAAGAAAATGAAGGCGAGGAAAAGTAAATAAAGGGTGAACATGTATTTGTCTGCTGCTTGGACTCCAGACCGAGGCCATGCCACACTAATGTGGACAAAGTTTAAAGGGACATCGACGCTGTGAACGTTTCTGGTCGTGTTTTTAGATCATTAAAAGTTTGCCATCAACACAAAACCACAGAGGCAGAGACTTGGAAGAAACTTAGATTTATTTATGCGATTTGTAGAGTGTGGGTTCACATCCTCTCTAAGTGGTTGCTTAAAGGTTCAGTAAGCAGAATGGTCAGTTTAGCTAACTTCCTGTCAGTGACTGCAGTTAGCAGTCCCCTCGCTCGTCCCTACGTCACCACATTAATGCACTGCGGTCTTCAAGCAGCGAGTTATCTAGCATCATCTCAGATCCATAAGTGTGATACATCATGATAAAAACCATCAAAACAGACATTGGGATGGATTCCTGCTCCGCCATTGTGGGCGCATAAACATGCACGTGCACCGGCAGTTAGATGGGTGCCGATTTGTAGCGTTCTCTCTTCTGATTGGTTATAGTGGGATCCCTGAAAAGTGTATTTGCCGATTACATGCAGAGCGGGTGACAGAAATCGGCTTTATGAAACACGCACACTATATAAGTGATCACTGTATGAATAAAGAGTGATTTAACACTTATATTAACATAGATAAATCGCTTACTTCACCTTTGATGTGTGTTCCAGAATAGTCACTGATACAGTAAAGGTTTGTCATAGTTTTGTCAGATGTAACACAAACTTTAGAAGCGATTCATTTGATTTGACTAACTTCAGCAGCCTTGTGTTAGCCTCAGCTGAGCTTTCCAATGCGCTTCTGCATGGAACGAGGACTATGGATTTTGTTCTCTGTTGTCTTGTGAGACATTGCTTCATTTTGACAGTATGTTCAGGTGTTGGTTCAGGAGGACAGGTTAATAGTGAATAGTGGTTTTAATGTGCTACCTGTATATCATGGGCACTGACAGGACTTTTCTGGCCCCGTGGAAACATATCACACCACCAACACAGGCATTGTCAACTGCACAATTGCTTCTGACCACACTTCGAAGAGTCCAATCGGCCCATTCAAAGATCATGACCTTTGAAGGCTGGCAACTTTAAGTTCTTACATATGGCCAAATATTTTACAGCCTAAATGTAATTTTAATCTAAGTTTCTCAAATGAAAAAATACCTTAACAAAAATTAATAATTTAAAATAAATACAACACATAGACACAACTTATATTTTTAGTATACTTTTAGTATTCTAGTATACTGTCACTTTAAACAGCATCCAGCATACTGTGTCTATATATAGCTGTTTCCAGGACCATGCCGTGAAAACAATGATTACAGTGTTTTGAATTCTTACTTCTAATAAGGATTTACAATTTTTTTAGTTTTTCATTATTATAAAAGCAGAAATTCTGGCGGACTCCATGAAATGATGCTTATTACTGACATGTCATTAAACATAACGCTGCCAGCCTCCTTCTATAGTTGGGAAAGTGTTGCTGCTATATTGGACAGGGACAACTGATTTAGTATGAACAGCTTGCAAAAAGTTTGCCAGAATTGATTTAAATGTCAGCTTAAAAAAGGGAAAATGAAATGTTCAAACTAAGCATTTTTTCTGTGAGGATATGAATCATTATTTATGGACATGTATAAAACAAAATGTAAACCAATCCTTTCATCTTTCTCTTTCATCTGTGATTTGTGTTAGGTTCATTTTATCATCCTTTCTGTGTTCTTTTTTTTTTCCTGTCCCGTACGTCTGTATGTGTGTGTTTGTGTATATTATTTTATCTTTTGTTATAGACTCTTTTTCTCTCTCTCTCTTTCTCCCTTTCTCTCTCTCTCTCTCTGTCTCTATCCCTCTCTCTCTTGCTCTCTCTCTCTCCCTCCCTCTCTGCACTCTCTTTGTCCTTCCTAACTCTCCCTCCATCTTAAAGGAGAAAAACCGATAGAACTTGGAGTCCATGAGTGCAGACCTCTGGTGCTCATTTGCTTGTTTATATTCATTTATTGAGATATAAAGCGCTGGTGGAGTCCAATCATCCCCCTCTCCTGCTGCCTGTAGTGTGTATGCATGTGGACTCATCTCTCTCTCTCTCCTCCTGTGTGCATGCATGTGGACTTGTCTCTCTCTCTCTCCTCCTGTGTGTATGCATGTGGACTCGCCTCTCTCTCTCTCCTCCTGTGTGTATGCATGTGGACTCCTCTCTCTCTCTCTCCTCCTGTGTGTATGCATGTTGACTCGTCTCTCTCTCCTCCTGTATGCATGTGGACTCATCTCTCTCTCTCCTCCCGTGTGTATGCATGTGGACTCGTCTCTCTCTCTCCTCCCGTGTGTATGCATGTGGACTCCTCTCTCTCTCTCCTCCTGTGTGTATGCATGTGGACTCGTCTCTCTCTCTCTCCTCCTGTGTGTATGCATGTGGACTCGCCTCTCTCTCTATCCTCCTGTGTGTATACATGTGGACTTGTCTCTCTCTCTCTCCTCCTGTGTGTATGCATCTCTCTCCTCCTGTGTGTATGCATGTGGACTCATCTCTCTCTCTCCTCCTGTGTGTATGCATGTGAATGTAAAGTAAACATTGAACAGAAAATGATCTTTAAAACTGAGCTATAACGTTTTTACATTTGCATCCTTGTGCTCTTTTGAACCAATTCTTATTATGCAGTCGTCTTCTCTTTGCGTGGCCTGCTTTCCTATTCTGTGCTCATTCTCACCACAAGTACACGTATGCCGCCATGCACACATTATTATGATCAATGTGCACATGACACAATCGGTGTCAAACATTGAAAAACCCTAAACCTTTGGTAGTGACATCATTTCTGGCATGTCTGTGACAATAACATCTTCACGTCCTGCTATGGCATGTCATCTTCTCAGACACAATTTGGTAATACATCAATGTAGAATTGAGTCCTGCTGGTCTCAACCACTCGCCCTTGTAGAATGTGCTCAGCTGTGGGAACAAATGTCATAGTGTCAATCATTACTTTGAATTTGTGTTTTAGAGCTGCACTTGCGTTTGTAAACTCAACCGTCTTGACTTCATGCACGAAAACACGCACGCACACACACACGCACACACACACACATACACACACACACACACACACACACACACACACGTGTACACCACTGGTTTACACAACTATGGTCCATTTCATATAATAGCCTTTGCTGCTGCTGCTGCTGCTGCTGCAACCCTGTAGTTGCCTGGCAATGTTCTGTACTGTGTTCCAAAAATAAACATAAAAAAACCACTAAATATATGTCGAAAAAGTATCTGTGCATGTGCTCAGAACAGGCAGAACAAGAGATGAAAAGAAAGGTAAAGATTGAAGAGTGGATGCACACCTCATGTGTGGGAAAGAAGCATACATTGGTGTTTGTTTTCTGAATAGACACTTATTATTTTGGTTGGTTTATTTGCTTTGCTGTGAGAATGACTGGCTTTACATTGTAGCCCCCCTTTAGTTTGAATGTGTGTGTAAGGCTTTTAGAAAACATGAGTCATTGCATTCTTCAAATCAACATGTACATGTGTGTTTTGTGTGCAAGGAGACTTAGACAAAAAGACCAAAGTGTCACTGTCGTCTTTTCTCTGTATACGTACAGTGTGCGTTTGAAAGAGTGAGCGAGATTGTTTCCTTCATCTACACAGAATGTATTGTTTGGCACGAATGCGGCTAATTTAATGGCCGTTTCTATACATCAATCTTTGCCTGTGTCTGTTTTTGTATCTGAGCCAAAGACATCAAATCTTACCCATCGAGAAATGTGCCTGTTGTAGTGTGTGCGTGTTGTTTGTAAGTGGGTGTTAATTGATGCATTCTCTCCTTTTGTCTCTTTAATGGCAATGCACTTCTCATTAAACTGTCACTCACAAATCTGTGCTCACGTGTGCGTAGACCTAGAGCAAGAAAGAAAGAAAGAAAGAAGGAAAGATAGACAGGAGCTGCTCATTATAATACAGTGTGAAAGGAGGAGGGAGATGTTGTAAAAGGGCGAGCAGGGACAGAGAGAGAGAGAGAGAGAGAACAGACCATTACGACAATTAGTGTGCCATTTAAAAGGCTTTTCCTTCCACAGCCGTTTGATATTGAAATGTAACAAGGTGTCTCTGCAGGAGGCAGAGGTGGAATCAGCCTAACAATACATTAAGTGACACACAAACTCACACTACATCCTCACCTGTGGAGCGCTTGCTTCCCCCCTGTATTTCTGTGTTCAGTCATTTCATGTAAATTAGTTTGAATCCAATTCCGTTCCAATCAACTCCAATTACGTTAAATGCAATTCATTTCAACATGTGATGTACTGATGGTACATTTGACTCTGTTGACAAAACATCAACAACAAGATAACATTACTGAATTTTTTTTTAGATGGAATCAATTTTGATTTGTTGTGTGCTGGGGTTTTTCTCTTTCTCTTTTTCTTTTCTTTTTTTTGAGCAATTCAGTCTTCACAAATATTTCACTTACACATTCAGGGCAAATTTTGTGTGGCCTTTACAATTGTGCAACGTGCGCATACAATTGGAATCATGAAATAAAAAATTATATATTATGCGCAAGAGCAATACAAAATTTGAAACTACTATGAGTGAACCTACAAAATGATTTACACAAATAGAAGGAAATAACAACAGTTACATATGAAAAAGAAAAGAAAAAAGACAAACTTGGCCAAATTCCCCAGCTACCCTTCCCTATATCCCCCCTCCCCTCTCCCTCCAGCCACTGAGTGCTAAACCTGTTGTGTTTGATGTGCAGTTGTCAAGTATGATATGAGGCGTTTCCAGGTTTTATTAAAGGTGCTCCGAGGAACTTTCAGTTTGTGTTCATTCTTGCACCCCCTTTGGACAAAAGCGGTAGTGTTTTTACCACGCCAGCTGTTGTTCCTGGGTGAGAGTACCCATGACAAAGCCATTAAGAAAAACTATGTAAAAATAGCATTCTTTGCACTGATGGTCTCATTTTCTGTTACATGTCATTTATGATCATCAGAGGAAAAATTAGATAGTTTCAGAAATATTTAAAAGTTCTTCGTAGCACTTTTAAACTGATGGAGCTTGTTTCTCAGGTGGTTGTGTTTTTCTCTACGTGGTTGTAACCCAAACTTGTAGAGAACAATAATCAATAGTCATGGTGATTCAAAGAATAACCTTTTTACATATATTTTTTAATACATCCATAACATTTGATTTGTGTATTTCATCTATGCACTTATTGTAAATGCTGTCAACTAACCCACAACTTATATACTGCTGTAACGGAGGGACTCTTTTCTTGGGATGGGAGCTGTGTAGAGAAAGTCGCCACACCTGTGCTTAATGAAAACCCTAGGCATTGCTATAGAAGGGGCAGAGAGTCCACACCCTGCATTTGGTAAACATGGCGGGGCTCCTACCCTGCCAAACATACCATTAGTGTGCACTGGTTGGGTTCTGAGGCTTGGGTGCTGTTTGCATGCTGGAAGGAGATGATAAGTGTGTGGGCTGCAGGGCGAGGTTCCTCCATAGGGCTGGGTCTCTGGTTGGCTTGGGCCAGGGAGGAGTGTTTGGCTGCTGGGTCTTTGCCACAGGTTGTGAGCCTCTTTAGTACAAAGAGTTATACAAGATACACTGTATTTTTAGGAATCAGCATTTATGTCTATAGAATACTTTCTCTCTCTCTCACACACACATAAACACACACACACACACACACACACACACACACACACACACACACACACACACACACACACACACACACACACACACACACACACATTTTTCAATATGACAATCTAATGGGTTTTATTCTATGTAGTTTAGTCTATATGTAGGAAAAATGCCTAAATGTGGGTGCCGTATGGCACTGTGTTGGTGGTGGGAAAGTCTTGCACAAATCCAAATTCTTCAAGCTAAACATTTGTTATACTCATTCTCCTACTTTAGTACCCATTTAATTGTTTTACTTGTCTCGTTAATATATCCTTCTTGCTGTTTCACTATCTGTTCCATTCTATAGACGTTTGTCACATTTTGTGGTGACAAGCTTTATGTTGTGTACGTGACAAGGAGATTATGGATGGATGTCAACTGAATTCATGCAATAGCGTTGAGCAGAAGAAGAGGAGCTCAACAAACACAGGTCTATTACCAGGACTGTGAAGGGCCTACATCTCCCAGGATGCCTGTGGTGACACAAGTTGCTAGGATATTCAGGTTCCTATATATCCACTGCAAACTCAGGTAAATGACTGAAGACTGAAGAATGGTTGGAGATAAGATCTGCTTTGCTCTTGATTTAAGTCTTGGGTCTGTGCTTCATTGCTTTCACTGGGCCGCTGCTCAGCCAAATATATAAGGGTAATAGAGGTCACACAGATTGTTGAGACAGATAGTAGTCCCAGCGTTTTACTGTTTTCTCACTGCAAAGGAGTGCGTGTGTTTTTGTGTGTGTGTGTGTGTGTGTGTGTGTGTGTGCGTGGGTGGGTGCGTGTGTGTTATGCTTAAAAGACTCACAACCCATTAGTCGTGATGGAGTGGGGCAGCAGTGGGGGGTCACACCAAGAGACCAAACCAAATGTGTTTATTAGGAGCTGGGTTTAGCCATTGTTTTAACAGGGGGAAAAATGGTTATGGCACACTTTGGTCTGTACTGTATGTTTGTGTGTACTAAAAGGTTGGTAGGACTTAGCAAATTCCAAATTCTCTTCTTCACTCTCCCACAATATCTTTATTTTCTAATCATTGCTAAGTCTTGTTTGTGACTGACTGCTTTCCACTGACAAACTAGACCTTTTAAACTTCTCCCTCACTGGACTGAATTCACAGTATACTACTTACTGCCTGGCCAGCTGCTTTGGTCACTGGCTGTTGGGCTATATGGTGCAGCTATTGACTGGCTAACTGACCAGCTGAATGACTGAGTGACTGCTAAACGCCCCCTTGCAGAAGCAATTCTTCACTGACCATTTGTCTTTTTTCTGTTTTTTATTGCAGCGCCATAAAAACTGTGGAGTGAGAGAAGAGCCCTAAACCGATGGAGCTGTAAACAGAGAAGATGTGTGTGTGTCTGTGTGTGTGTGTGTGTGTGTGTGTGTGTGTGTGTGTGTGTGTGTGTGTGTGTGTGTCTGTGTGTGTGTGTGTGTGTGTGTGTGTGTGTGTGTCTGTGTGTGTCTGTGTGTGTGTGTGTGTGTGTCTGTGTGTGTTAGAGGGACAGAGAAAGAGAGTGAGAGAGATGCTTCATTAATTCCTTTGTATTTCATCCGGCGCCTTGTTCTAAGACCATCCAAGGCTATAAAGAAGAGAGAGAGAGAGAGAGAGAGAGAGAGAGAGAGAGAGAGAGAGAGAGAGAAGCAGATGGAAAAGAGGAGGGAAAGATTAAAGATTGAACTACAGTGGTCTTTTCCATTTTCGTCGTCTCCTTCCATCTCGGCCTACCCGTCTCCACTCCTTTCTCATGTAAATATCTCTGTGAAAATCGTCTCTTATCTCCGAAAACTGCCCCGCTTGTTAGACACAGAAGTGGAAGACAGAGCTTCAGAGAATTAAGAGAGAAGAACTGACAAACTGAGCAAAGAAGCAAACAGACCTGAGAGAGAGACAGACAGACAGACAGACAGACAGACAGACAGACAGACAGACAGACAGACAGACAGACAGACAGACAGACAGACAGACAAAACACAAAAACCTTCTGAAATGCATAGACGGATTATGAGATAATGGGCCCCTGGGCACAAACTCTTAAAGGGCCCCCCACTCGTCCCTTATCCAGTCAGGTACACTGACTTTTCCACACAGATACATACAATTAATGGAAAAAACATATTAAGGGAGTCAGTGTTTCCCACAGGATTTTGGGATGCTGTGGGAGGGACCCTGTACCTTATTGGGGGGTCCGGGGACATGCCCCCCCCGGATTTTTTTTTAACTTTTTAAAGTAAAATGCATCAAACTGGTGCACTTTGAGAGGAACTTTTAGAGGCTATATCAAATCCTGAGATGCAGAAGGAACATTATTTTTCATATTTGTCTTAAACAGGCAGTACTCTTTACTCTGCAACTGTAAAAACAGTACAGTAGATTGGTCTGCAGACCCATGTTCAATGATGGAGGGGCCCATTTCAAAAGATAAAGGGTGGATAGCTACTTTTTATGAACAATTTATAATTCACACATAGAAAGCTTATTTCTGTATGTGTGAGGGGGCCTTCAAGGCCATTCACACATACAGAATACTAGTTGAGGGGCCCATGATGATTTCTATATTGTTCAATTTTAATGAGTATCCTTATATTTAGGCTATTCCTTTTTGGACCCTGTTATTAACATGAGTGACTGAGCTCTTTGACTATGCAACATGAAAAGTTACTATCAGTATCTCTGGCTAAGGGCCCCCCTGAGCCCTTGGGCCCCTGGGCCTGTGCCCGGTGTGCCCGTGCAGTAATCCACCCCTGCTGAAATGTATTCAATATTCCACATTTAATGTAGGCTATACTGAGTAATTACTGGTCCCATCGTTTACAGTGTACTTTGATGCAGTGAAAGGAAGGTGAAAGTGACATCTACAGCATCCCAAATTATTTTTGTCAATGGGTAAAGTGGGTGTTGTTCCGCCATTGGCCACAAATGGCAGCAATGTGCCAGTTACACCCACAACCAAAAACCTTTATTATACTATCTATGCCAAAAACACATTAAAGAGGACCTATTATACTTTTTCAACTTTTATGACCTATAAACGTTGCTATAATGATTTATAGTCATGTTTAACCATACTAAAGTGTCAAGTAATGACTTACATGCATTTAGGCGTATTCCCTGCTCAAATCTGCCCGCGGGCCACTGAAAGTGTTCAGGTAACCAATATTTAAAAACGTTAATGGCTGGGGGGCGCCCTTAGCTCAGTTGGTAGGGCGTCCCCCCCCCCCCCCCCCCCGGGGCCGGGCCCAGCAGCAGACCCGGGTTCGATTCCCGCCCGCGGTCGTTCTCTGCATGTCATTCTCCTCTCTTCCCCATTTCACCTCTTTCTCTCTGCACTATCAATAAAGCATAAAAATGCCCAAAAAATATCTTTAAAAAAAACGTTGATGGCTAAATCATTGGTAATATACATCCGGTTTACTTCCTTATACCTTTCAATAATGAGCAGTGGAAGGCAACATCCCTAAACCTTTCAATGGGATGCATAAGGGACCATCTCATTGAGTGGATGAGAACACACACACACACACACACACACACACACACGCACACACACACGCACACACACACACACGCACACACACGCTAGCCACAAAAGGTTTCTATTATTATTCCGACTGGCTGAGCTCTTTATAATAGACAAATTAGAGAGTGAGAGGGGATGAAAGATGTTTCAAGCTTGGGGACTCCAAAGACAGTTTAATCTAAAGATACTTTGTGAGAGGAGAGAGAGGACAGAGGCTGAAGGGGGAGATTAACATGAGAGGGAAGAGGAAGAACACAGGGAAGTACAGCGCAGAGGAAGTGGGAAGGGAGGAAAATGAAAGGAAGATGTAAACATAATAAGAAGGAGAGGTGATTAAAAAAGAACAAACAGTAATGATCAGAAGGAATACAAAGGAGTAGTTTAAGTGGATATCCATATACTGTATATGCCCACTGTGGGCTGTACAGTGCGACAGTTTTGATCGCATTTGCTACTGAAATTGATCGCGTGCGATGATGAATACAAATCCTGTCGCACTCGTGCGACAGCTTGCTAATGAGGAGAGGCTGTCTTTGAAACACAAAGGAGCGCTGCACAACACTGCGGGTAAATGAGTCTTAGGCATGTAAGTTATTGAGTCCACCCTCCACTTTGGCTGGTGAAAGATATGTGTCCTCCTCGGGATCTGTGCTCGTGCAGCGATTCTAGGCAAAAACTTCACCTACGGCAATTACCGGAAGGAGACGGCACATTACCGCAGTTAAG
>OX442361.1:4623903-4648903 GCA_949357725.1 Hyperoplus immaculatus
ACTGAAAATCTGTTGTTTGTGCCTTCAATAGAGAATAATGGGGCGACTAATGAAGTGATCTGAAGTTAGAATAGTAAAAGAGTGACAGAGACAATAGAGGGGGTGAAGGGGAGAGGAGGGCGGGGGGGGTTTCTCCTTGTCTTGTCAGACAGTGACTGATGGGGCTAAACACAGGACCTCAGCTGTCACATCAAAACCATGTAACTGTAGGATGTCAACTTTAGAGGATCAGAGAAAAGCACATCCCTGTATTCAGAGTGAAGCCATGTGAAGAGGCTAGTAACGTTCTAACTGCCAATAATGTAATAAGTTATTAGCCTACATTATTGGCTGGTTGTTACATTATTGACCAGGTTTTGAAAAATCCATTCAAAATGGCATAACTGGAGCGGAGCATGTAATGATATACTTCTATCACTTTATTTGAAGTTTGTTTTATTGGCTATATACTATATAACACTGCCTTATTATGGCTTCTTTCAAATACCTCCTTTAAGACCTGACGTGACACGTTTTTTGCATGATTGCTTGTCACGCTTTGCTCAGTTCAGGTGGTCTTACGCTCAAACAGACAACACACTGTCCACAGTGTACTTTTTCTTTTTTTTTTTGAAGATAAGCTGACCTTCAAGGTGGGACAAAGGGCTGTGGAAGGAGAAGGGCTGTAATAAGTGAAATGTCTTTGAAGGAAAAGAGGTCGATAAGGCATATAACACACATGTTACAGCTGTATGAGTTCATGTTCAGGAATTTGATCCTGATGTTGATTGCCATCTCTCCACTGAATGTCCCCTGTAACAAACACGTGTCCGTTCCCACATCTCTACACACCTGTGGTGTTGCTGAGGAGAGTGTGCATCACTGACTGCTGGACAGCCATCTTAAAGAATGGAAGAAGCTTTCAGACAGATCGATAAAAACATTCTTTTTAGAAATAACAGATTCTATTTCTATTTGCAACTAGACATCTAACAAAGTATAATGGTTAGAAAAGACAACCTCACACAACCATGTTTAATGGCCCTTCCTCTTCTAAACACCGTTCAGCCTTTAATTAAATTCAAACTGTCCACCCATTCATTTCTTAATGTGTCAAACGGCAACTGTACATTCATTTCAAAGTGTAGTCTACGAGATCAATAACATTTAAGTTATTATGAGCCCCAGAAAAAGTTGCAATCCATTTGAAAAAAGATGTTGATACCTACTTCAGAATCACAGTAACATTTCAACTGGAAGAGCCTGTGCAGTCAATAGTCAGTTTGAGGTCTTTGCCTTAGCTTATCATTACCCCACTGAGGAACACTGAACCACTAACTGCTGCTGCAGCCACCCCACACGCAGAGTGTAACACACAGAGAGGACAGCCTTATCTCCAACCACACAGACAGAGAGAGAGAGAGAGAGACAGACAGAGAGAGAGAGAGAGAGACAGAGAGAGAGAGAGAGAGAGAGAGAGAGAGAGAAAGGGAGAGAGAGAGAGAGGAACTGTAACTGAGAAAGTTAGAAGGAGGGGAGACAAGAACAACTTGCACAGGATGAAAGAGGGGGAGGGAGAGAGAGAATGCAGGAGGAAAGCAGAAAATAAGAATGAGAAAGAGTGGGGGGAAGTGAAGACAATATAGGGGGTGTTAAAGATAGTTAAATGATAGAGCAAAGGGGTGAAAGAGACAGAATATAATGAAACGCTACACTGCCATCCCCAGACACTGCCTGTTTGTACAGTAGGCTATGTGTGTATGAATCAGTGAACGTTTGTGCTCTCGTCTCTGTGTGTGTGTGTGTGTGTGTGTGTGTGTGTGTGTGTGTATTTCTCTCTCTCTATCACCTCTGTGTCCTTGCTAATAGCTGAGTGGACTCCCTGCAGTCTCCACAGGCTGTACTGTGATTATCACCACTTGGTTAGGCGCCCACACAGTAACACACACATTATGAGTGAAACAAATGTCCGTACTCATATACACATAGAAACACACAATACAATGTGTTTATATAGTAAACATACTCAATAACGAACTACACATATAAATACAAACACATCTTTTTTTCAGAATGTGTACAAGTGCTGTATTTGTCAGCTCCATCGGTGTCTCTCTTTGCACATTCATCCATTCATGTGGGTGTGTATCTGTGCAAGTGTGCACCACTGCATGTGTGTAAATCGTCACAGATCTGTGTGCCTGTATGTGTGTGTGATGTTGTGTGTGTGTGTGTGTGTGTGTGTGTGTGTGTGCGTGTGCATGCTTGCATGCGTGTGTGTAGCATGTCTCAGCTCTGCTCCGGCCGTAAATGAGTATCAGTGCAGCCCATGTTAACTGTTGACACACTAATTTACAGTGGCTTGCCTTCCCGTAAGACCTGCTCACTAATATGGCTTATTGATGAGGCCACAGGGAGTGTGTGTGTGTGTGTGTGTGTGTGTGTGTGTGTGTGTGTGTGTGTGTGTGTGTGTGTGTGTGTGTGTGTGTGTGTGTGTGTGTGTGTGTGTGTGTGTGTGTGTGCGTTGTGTGTGTGCGTGCGCATGTTGGGTGTGTTTGCATTAACAGAGTGTTTTCAATGCTCGCAACGGAGATTAAATATCTGCCGCTCTATGGATAAATATGGTCAGTCCACGGGGGGATGTGTGCACACATCAATATTTACTCTGTGTGTGTGAATGTGTCTGTTTGTGAGACACTTCCATAGCCGTGGTGGGTCAGTCTGACTGTGAGTTGTGTGAAGGTTTTTTATGATTGTATGTGTTTGGGGGATTATGCTATCTTGTGGAATATTGTTTTTCCAATGATTAAATTGGTTCTGTCTGCGCATTTGCTCTAAATTTATGACAATATTGCTTTTTAGGAAGAAAATATAAGAGAGGAGAAAACATGATCTGTGAGCTGGGGGGAGATGTTGAGCAGGAAATTGGACGGTGGTGAAAAACGGGCTGAATTCCAAACTGCTGCAACGTCTCTGAGGTATGGGCGGGTGCCAACAGGTTGACACTCCACACACTCATACACAGGTAAAGAATATCCAATACACCAAAGAGACCTTTCCAACTGTGCACTCCAGACAGACATTTTTTTTCTAACTCTCCGACATGCAGCCGCATAGGCAAACATTTATCCATAGCCACACACACACACACACACATGCACACACACACACACACACACACACACACACACACACATATGCAGAGAAGTGAGGAGAGGTTGATGGACGCAGGGCTGCCGGTCCCTCTGAGATCACCACATGTGCCATTAAGCTGTGAGATGGATGGGAGGAGGGAAGCAGTGGCAAAGTAGTAATCAGGAGAACCGGGAGAAATCTGGACAGACCGATAACATTTGGGTGATTACTTTGGATGCATTAACATTAACTGAGCCCACATTGCAGCCCTGAACAGACAAAGCGACATAATGGGTGCACACTCAGGCACACACATGCACATTGCTAACATCAAAAAACAAAGTACACAGTGATGGTAGTAAATGATTGGACCTTTGGCAAAGGTGACACAGCCCTTACATGACTGCATATCGTATGTATTGTTGGACAAAGTGCTGTATACTGGTGTAGCTGATTTAAAAAAAGGAAAAATAGCTTGATGCGTGGGGGGTCTGGAGGTATTTGTCTACGTTGCTTAACTCCAGAAAGTGAATCCCACTTGGCCCCTGGAGGGACAGAAAGGGGGGAAGAGAGGGGAGAGCATGTGGAGACAAGACAGGACAGGAAATGAAAGAAAAGAAAAGAAAAGAAAAGAAAAGAAAAGAAAAGAAAAGAAAAGACAACACAGAACAAGATAAATGCATGAACATGAAAAAGAGTATTTTTTTAAAGACACATTTCCAGAAAGTTGGACAAAGTCAATCTATCAGGTTGAAAACATCTGATGTCCAGAGATAGTGCACACAAACCAACCAATACATCTTTAAAAAAAAAAGCAATCAACATACGAATCAAATTGATGAATGCAATTATTCCTTGTCAAATCAAGTGAAGAAGAGAGTGAGAGGGGGAATAGAGGATGCAGAGTGTTGGCAGGCAGTGGACAGGCCCAGTAGGGCTTGTCGACAGGCCAGCAGACAAGTTCTTCCCCTGACGCAGAGCAAGGATCACCTTACCTCCTTACTGGTTTCACAGCTCTGTTGCAACACACACACACACACACACACACACACACACACACACACTCAAGAATGTTTTTTTCTGAATGCATTTATGTTTAACTTCTCTCCGTTCAGTGACTGAACCAAGTTGTATCAGACGAGGCCTATCTGAAAAAATCAAACCAAATTCAGCACATGGGGTCATGCAACTTTTAAAATAAAAATAAATAAATAAAAGTCAACAGCAGAGACACAGTATTGTTTACATATTGCCATACCAAGATTCATACTTTTGTGATTGTTAGTTTTTACTTGTTAGATGAAAGTGACAGAAGTAGTTGTGTCAAACCCTGGCCCAGTCTTTTCTCACATTCACACAGCTGTGACAGTTAGCGGATGTGGGTGTACATGTCAGATTGTTGTTTTGGAAAGCAGCAGAAAATGGACTGGCGCCTTAAGGTGCTTTTCAGACAGCCAATGAAACCTCAAGCACCGCTTCTGTTTCCATTGTAAATATTACAGTGTCAGGACTGCTGTGAAAAGAGTGGAAACACCAAGACAGTTGAAACAATGACAACAGCCATGTAGGGGAGAACGGGGTAATCTGAGCCACTTTTTACATTTGCTCCCCTGTAAGCGAGCTAAAATGATTTATCACTCAAATGTACACATTTCCCATTAATTCAGGATGTTTCCTAGAAATGGGCATTAGCAGATTTTTTTCAAGACAAAGGGCAGTGAAAATATGATTGTTTTAAAAAAAGTTGTCATGTGGCTCACTTTACCCCAGCTGTGGGGTAAACTGATCCACTTACTTTTTCCACTCTGAAACTACCATAACAACACATATTGTAACAGTAAGAATCCTGAAAGCTAGCCATACATTCCAGAACTAATGTCGGACTAGTAAAAGAATGATGGGGTTTGGTCAATTAAGCAAAGCAAATTTTCTTTACACTTGAAAGTAACTCTGAACAAAATCAAATACAACAAATTATAATTCAAAAGGTTTCAATAAGATTCAAATGAAAGATAGAACCAGTTAGATTAGAACACAGTCTGGGGGTCAGAACACAGGACCCTTAGAGCCAGCTTGTGTCTGGGGGTCAAAGCATAGGAAAATCAGAACCAGCGAGAAAAGCCTGGGACTCAGAACACAGGAGAAGACCCAACTGGATTATAACATCAGCCTGTCATACTCTACAACTATGCCTACTCTACATTCCAGCCCTGAAGGTTACAGGGAAAGATGAGAAGGTGCTCTTTCCGTGTGGATGCCTCAGGTCGTCTTCCTAGTGTATTTCCTTGGCATGATGGCTTTTCTACAATGTGTATGACATTAAAATAAAACATATGTCATGTAATATTACATTAAAGAGGACCTATGATGCTTTTTGACTTTTATGACCTATAAACGTTGTTATGATGATTCATAGTCATGCTTAACCATACTAAATGATCAAATAATGACTTACATGCATTTCGACGTATTCCCTGCTGACCGTCTGGGGTGTCTGTGCAGAGCACTAAACACTATTCTAGCCAGTCGAGAAGTCACGTGTTCAAAGCGGTCTACCCTTTCATAATTCGTGACGTTGCATAAAACTTCGTGACTTCACCACGCGGATGTTTCCATGTATAGCAATGCTGTCACTTCCCTGTTCGCGTCTGCCTCGCGCCCTTATAGGTCCATGCTCGCGCTTCCCGCCACTGAAAGTGTTCCGGAAGGAAGGTAACCAATCACAACGGAATGGGGTTTGCAGGAGGGGGGGGGGGAGGGGAGCGGAGATGGCCGATCACAGGCGGAGGGAGCGGAGATTGCCGAAGCACACACACTCAAGTGTTGACAGGACGTGCTGGATCGCCAAAATAAGAGAAAGAGCTTCCCGAAAATCTACATAGTTTTTTGTGATGTGATTCGTGTCAGGTTGCTCTATAGCAGTGTAAAACAAGAAATTAAAACCAGAAAAGTAGTATAATAGGTCCTCTTTAAAATATGTTTAAGACTAAACTTAACTTGTGCCTCATGGTGGGGTAAAGTGAGACAGTGGCTCACTTTCCCCCACAGCATTTGGCTCACTTTCCCCCACCACCACAATTTGAGAAAAAACTATCTCTCTTAGCATTTCAGGCTAATCTTTAGCTAATATCATCACATGGTTTTTATATGTTGGTAGTTCATCAACACGTATGATACAAGTTTTTCTATGTGAATACATTTGCTTTGGCACAACAGTTGATTAAGTTGACAGCAAGAAAATTTACTTTTACATGCAAAATACCTATTTTGGTGAAAAAACATGCTTACCACAGCACCATGAGGTCCTCTCTTTCAGGGCCATGGGGAAATGAGAGGGGCTTGAAAACATATATCTCACATGACCACAAATGTTTTCCGTTGCCTAGATACAGGGATTGGCTCACATTACCCGATGCCTCAGATTCCCCTGTTCTCCCCTATGTCATATTCTTAACTTTAGAATTAAGCAGAAAGATGCATTTTCTAAGTTGGATAAAAAAATTGCAATTATGTGAGAGGGTGGAAGTATTTATTACAAATACATATTCATGTAAAATATGGGCCTTCAGCACTCTATTGGTTGGCCAGATGAGCTTGCATCTGGTAAAAGGCTGTGGTGAGCAATCGAATAGATACAAGAGCATACCTGGAAGATTGGTTTACAACTTAACTTTGTCTTAATGACTACTATGTAACTGGAGATTTCTTTGCATTTTTGCCTCTTGTAAATTCTTTCAAAAGTTTTCAAAATAGCGTAATATAAACTCTTGGCTGACAAACTCTTGGGTGTTTCAGTGGCTGACAAGTTCTTGGACATGTTTCTTATAAACTTAACTTCTTGGATTGTATTTCAACACTGTAATGCCAAGTTAAAATATCTGATTGACATGCCATAAACACACAGCCCTACAATTGAATCTTAACATGCTTTGACATATGAATTATATGCAGACAGTTTCCAGTGAAGTAGAAATGCTTGGATAGTCAGTGAGCACGAGTGGCATGTATGTCTGTTTTCATAAAAAAGGATTCTCGGTGATGTCATTGGGGACTTCTGGGAAAATCCAGTGCACTGCTTGGCAGGCGGAGAAGGTATCATAGCTGTATATGTGAGTTGATGGTTGTTCTACAGTAGAGTGTGTGAAAGGGAGAGTCCAGAAGGATTGGGTCCATGTGATGAGTGGGTGTGGATTAAGAGAATGACTAGCAAAGGGTCTTTCTTAGTTTTCCACTCCAAAGTCTCTGGTATACTAAGACTTTGTTTACTTTTCTTTATTCAAACTGCTATGTTCCCGTGTGAAACCAAAACTAGACGGACAATTATATTTTCTATATTTCACTGCAATGTCAAGGACTGAACGCTTCTTTGTGGACAAAACAAAGTGAAAATGTTAATATTAAAATACCTTTTGCAATTTACCGTTCACACATCTACGACTCAGTTTTATAATACCTTTCTTTTTATTACTTGGACATCGTTTTTTTTTAATTGCCTTATATATATTTCATGAACTTTCTCTCAAAATGTGAACTTGTGCACTTTTTTAAGCACAAGTGCATACATGTTATTCATGTATGTTCTATGTGTGTAGATGCACCGGGCAAGTTTGTATTGTAAGGCAGTGGTTTCCCTTTACGAGACAATATAGTATATATCTTATCTCAGGTATACAACCCAAAGAGCAGAGTGTTTACCTGTCCTCTCTATCGGTCAAAATAAGACATTTCTACTAAGTGACTCACTTGGAATGTCTCATTGATATCAGCATGTGATTTTTTTCTGTGCTCTCATCACTTGACAGATTCCAGTTGGCCCTGGGTGGCTTCAGTTTCAGGGAGGGAGGGAAGAGAGAGGGGGAGAGAGGGAGAGAGAGAGGGAGAGAGAGAGGAGAGGTAGAGATAGAGGGACAGGTTACAGAGGGCAAACGACTTGAGGGACCCAAGGAATGAGTAGGGTGACTGACTGCTCTACACACACACACACACACACACACACACACAAACACACACACAAACACACACGTACGCACGTGCGCACGCACACGCACGCACACACACAGACCTGTCATGGAAAAAGAACTTAATACCTTCAGACCTCCAGAGATGCTAGGAAACATCTGAGTGACAGTTTGACGGTGTGTGTGCGCGCCTGCATGATGTGTGTGTGTCACTCTCCCCAACTGACACCAGCAATTCACCTGCACACTGGTAATTGTACACCTATATTACAGTAAACCTGTAACTGATCAGGAGAGGAGAATATAGACTTCCATAACTCCCTCGGTCATAAGTGTGATTAGTGAAATAAGTTATGTGTCAATGCTCAATATTTTTTTTTTAGTTTTTTCAAGATAAGCTTGAGTCAGAAAGGTTGAAGGGGCCTTGAAATAACTGTCACATGGTGTAAATAAAAGCAAAGCACCACAATGTGTTTCTCCTCTGTCATAAAAGAAAAAAGAGGTTACGGAGGGATTTGCTTCCCACGAGATAACTCAACGTGCACAACGCAATTTTTTTTTTACCAAGCGGTCAATGGTGAGTTGAGCTGTGTCATTATAGCCTGTGTGTGTGTGTGTGTGTGTGTGTGTGTGTGTGTGTGTGTGTGTGTGTGTGTGTGTGTGTGTGTGTGTGTGTGTGTGTGTGCATCTGTGTGTCAATGTGTGCAGGGTGTGGCCTGGGAAGGCCATGCAAGAGCCATGCTTTGGTTAGTTTTTTCAGAACCACGAACTCTGGTTTTGCAGCAGGCCCTTAAAACACACGGACCTCCCACTGACATTGGCTCTCTATTATAATACTGAGAGAGAGAGAGAGAGAGAGAGAGAGAGAGAGAGAGAGAGAGAGAGAGAGAGAGAGAGAGAGAGAGAGAAAGAAAGAGGGAGAGAGAAAGAAAGGAAAGAAATTAAAAAAGTATCATGGTTTTAAACGGTAATTGTACATAGTTTTAGAGTTTGCATTTCCCCTAGGAAATTATACCTCGGTTATTTATGATTCAACCCCATGTCCATGCCCGTGAACATGTTTATTTTAGTGTGCTTGTTTGTGTGTGCTTGTTTGTGTGTGTGTGTTTTTGTGTGCCAGCATTACATTGCTGTCTATAGCTTCCTCCCCTTGTTTAGATTCTGTTTGTCACTGACCCTTGTGCCCTTGATAAACAGCTTTTATCCCTTGCCTGGAGAAAGGTGTGTGTGTGTGTGTGTGTATTTTTGCATTCAGTCGCTCAAACATTAAGTAAATCTTTGTTATGTCTGTATTGTGTGGTGATTGGTTACTTAGGTTCCTCCTCAGATTCCTTTCCATTTCATTAGATCATCCAGGACACATGCTCTGTGTTTTCCACTTGAATGCAGTAAACCAGCAGCAGGTTCTCCTAAACTCCTACAACTACCACTACACAGCTCATAAAGCTACCGGGCCCTACACTTCCACTCTGTTCTACCTTTCTTCTTTTCACCTCCCTCTAGAAAGGTGAGGAAGAAAGGAGTAAAGGAGGGGGTGTGGAGGTAGAGAAAGGAAATGAAGTGAAGTGTAGAAATGTGGCGATAAATTAATCAGATGGAGAAAGTGGGGACGCTATATAGGGAAGGTAAGGGGGAAAGGAGTGAGAGATGAGTGTGTGTGTGAGAGAGAGAGAGAGAGAGAGAGAGAGGGAGAGAGAGACAGAGAGAGAGAGAGAGAGAGAGAGAGAGAGAGAGAGAGAGAGAGAGAGAGAGAGAGAGAGAGAGAGAGAGAGATATGAAACTGCTCTTTAATCAGTGAGGGGCTATGTGTGGAGGCGGGCCGAGGTGCCTACTGTAATCCGATACACGCTCGCGAGCACCGCGTGCACGCTCCGGCGAGTCAGGGGACTGAGTGAGCGGTGCTGCTGCTGCCACTAACCCGGCGGAGAGCGTAGAGGAAGGAGCCGGGAGAGAGAGAGAGAGACAGGGAGAGAGAGATACTGAGCGTCAATGAGAGAGAGAGAGCGGGAGAGGGAGAGAGAGATATTGAGCGTCAACGAGAGAGAGAGAGGGAGAGAGAGATACTGAGCGTCAACGATAGAGAGAGAGAGAGAGAGGGAGCGGGCATAGAAGAGCGCTTCACAGCAAAGAAACTCGTCAGTTTGCAGGCGGAGAGCGGAGAGGCTGCATGGTTGTTCTTTCTCCAGATCAGTTTTACGCACGCACGCCGGAGCTGCCTTTCTAGGAGAGATCTTGTCTCCATTTGTGCACGAACAGACTGTTATCCGGACAGTTTATTAAGAGGAAAAAATCAATGGGAAAATATATATATTTTTCTTAATCACATGTGCTTTTCCCCAGTTGAATGCGCAATTGGGAACCAGAACCAGATCAACATATTTGGGGATATAAGACCGTGACGAGTAAGGACACACTCGTGATAGCAGGCTACTTTATGTTTTGATGTTTTTACAAACTTAATGGTTGTCTCAACAAGTGACTCATACTTTTGTTTTGATCACTCTTATTTTGTGCCGACGAGCTTTATTTTCCCACGCGCGTTGTGACTGGCGGGGAGACACAAACAGTGCTGCCAACCCAGCGCACCGCAATGGATTCTGAAGCTTTGAACATGTGTTTAGAGTAAATAATAATTGCGCTGATTTGAGATCATTTTGGCGCAGAAGAAGCAAGCACACACTGACGGAAGCTGATTCAACCGCTGTGGTTTAAACCGGCGCGATATTCTTGGACAGCCACCCGGCATCTGGGGGCCGATTCTGGGCTCTTATAAGACTTGTTTTGCGCTTCAAAAGAGATATAGATCATTGGAAAATTAGAGGACAAGGACACTTTGGATTGCAATTTTTTTGCAGATACAGAATAAAGGCACAGCGGAGGACTAGAGGTGTTTTTTTCTCCACACCAGAGGGGGAGAAGATGGATTTATTCCTATGGCTCTGTGGATGTTTACTGGCGGTTCTCTTGCCTTCAGCAGTCACAGCAGAGGACGGAGGTGAGTTTGACACTTTCGCTGCCCGCTTAAATGACACTGTCACACATAGGTGTTAAAAGGGACCCCGCTTCTTTTATTAAGAGCACTTTTTACCTAATCCACAAAACCAACCCAGGTCACCTAATGGAAATGCATAATTTAGGGAAACTATAAAGGCATTTAGACTCATTACGCAGGTTGTTCAGGAACAACCGTAGCCTCCCCTTCTTGCATTCAAATAATGCGCTTACGATTATAGATCCGAGAGCCATTGATTAGTTGAAGCTGCGGGATGTCCTGTCTGTCTTATCAGTCTGCGGAATGAACCTATAGATCTAGCTCAGTCGGCATCAGAGTTGGAAAGGTAAAATCATTAAAGTGAATACATTTGTAATGAGTGAGAACGACATTTTTTTTTCTTAAAAAGCGGATAAACGGTCCCTCCCGATAGTCATGCGTGAGGGTGTATGCTTTTACTTCGCCTGTTATTAAAAGCTGACAACTTTCTCACACGGCAATGTTACTTCTCCGCTAATGGTTTCGGTCCGTCCTATAATAACTGAATGATAAAGGAACGCTGCCTTAACATTAATATTGATTTTTGTCTTCTTGAAAAACATCTCAACCGTATGCTGTGGATGATATTCTGCATTTGAATCGATGACTGTTCTCAGGAGAGCTGTCCAGTAATGAAAAATCACTGTAACGATCCCATGATATTCCTATGGGGACTAATGCCAGTGTGCCAGCGGTCTGTAAGCGTCTGCTCTAGATACGGCCTTATAAAGGCCTGCCTACTTGTTTTTATCTCATATTGTATCACTTTGACTTAGTTTTATATCATCAATTGAATTACCTTTACCCCGAGACTGACAGCTGCAAGCCATAGGGCGATGTTTTTTAAACGTAATTGGTCCGTTCTGCGAAGAGGTGTCGGTGCATTAGACCGGCCAACTGTCTCCGTCTACCCGGAGATCAGCACTGCCGGCCCGCGCTCCAGACGCACGGAGCTGCAGTTCCATTCTGCGGAGGTCTCTAAACCCAGTCCTATAGTGCGGGAGGCGGTTTGTAGCTGCGTTAATTAACACTGCTGTCCGCAAACTGCCGATCCACAAACTCTGCAATCTATGTTAGATTAAAGCTGTCGAGGCAGAACGATCTTTTACGCACAGGGCAGACTCTGGAAAAAAATGTTTTTATGCTCGTAGCTTGTCTGTTGAGTAGATATTAAAAAACCTTTTTAGTTTTAGTCTTTAACATCGGCACTTTCATGCGTTAATAAACCACAGGTGTGCGTTGATGGCTTAACTTGAAGGCCACAGCCAATGAGAAGTAAGATATAGTCAAATAAAAAAAAAAAATTAAAAAAAGTGCTCTAAAAACAATCAACTCTACACTTCTATCCAGGGATTTTGAAGCAACAGCTCTATTGTCTGCTTTCATTGCCAGCAGCCTTAACCATGCAGCGGCGGATGGCAAAATCCTTCACCTAAAAACACACTCTCATTGTCCCTAATGGTTTCTCGGGCTGTCTACATGAAACAAAAACTTTGCAGTACCTTTTCTTTTTTATAAATCTCACCTCAACGCCCACTCTCTGCTTTAAGGTTGACTTCTGTGTAGGCTATGTGTGTGTGTGTGTGTGTGTGTGTGTGTGTGTGTGTGTGTGTGTGTGTGTACATGATCTGCAAAAGAGTGAATTGAGACATGGTAGCTGTGGAGCCGCTGGTTACATTCTAGCTTTTATTGATTTAGGGCTTATTAGGCTTGGCCATGGGGCTTTTGCAGATCTCATGACTTGGATTGAGTGGCCCGTCTGCCAAATGTTGATTTGGAGAAAAACACAGTGTTGAGGGAGTAGAGCACAGTCGAGGCATTATTTACCTTACATCACACTACTTCACCTCCAGTGTGTGAGATGATACGCGCCAAGTACAGATCTGGGATGTGTGCGGTGCGGCTTGAAATCTGAAGGCCACTGTGTGAACCTAAAATGTATTGGTTTCCGACAAATAAATGATAATGAACTGCTGACACTGAATGTAACATCTATTCAAAGAGTGACCACATTTGATTTGCAGCCGAAGGTGGATTATGTTTGTATTCACCGCAAAAGTAGTATATACTTGCAGCTCTATTTTTTTTATTAAGTACTTTATTTTTTAATTTAATTTTTTTTATGGAACACAAAACCGAAAAAGTGAACACACAAACAAAAGACAAAAACAAAATAAAAAAATAAGATGGAGTACTCTACGTAAAAGCTTTCTAAAGACATTGTTTAAATTAAAGGGAAAAAATGAAAAAAAAAAAAGTCAAAAAGGTGTCATGAAGGTCACTTCAGCACTGCTTATATGGTTTACATTTTTCTACTTTTCCTGAGATCTCATAACTTTTTTCCATATATAAAGTACTAGAGAACCCCATGAGCTCCTTGCAGCTCTATTTAAAAAGCAATTATTCAAAAGGGAAGTTGTATCCTTATGTTCAGGGGAAAATGTAGTTTGACACCAGGGGCCGGGGTTTCACTTCCTATTATTACCAGCGGTCATTCTAGTGTGTTCTTCTTACCACCACAACATATTCCCTACGTTCCAATCCTTATGTTGGGTGTACCAATAAATGCACGTCAGTCGTTCCAGTATGCCAAAAATACCCCACTAACTCCAATTGCATTTTGCAGTACTCGTCTTTCTTCTTGACATTTCTCGACATAATGAAAATAAATATTCCTTATCTGATTTTTTTTTCTCTCCTGTGGCCCTAAAACTCTTCTCTACTTCAGTATGTAGTGTAGTAGAAAGAAAAAGTATGTGATTTGGAATGCATGGAGAGTCAACCTTAGTTAATCAGTTTTCAAAAAAGAACCTCCTCACCACAATAAAACACTAGAATGTGCCTTTTTGAGGGACACTGATAAACTGCCTATTTTGATATAAGGGACTTTTTGATATTCTGTTATTTTATCTGGCAACTGCACATCTGTTGAAACTAGAGGAAACTTCATATTTCTTGGGGGAACTCCCTTCAAGCTCTAACCGCTCCACAGAGGAACAGCACACATGCATCAGCATCAGGCTGTGTGTGAAGCTCCCCTTAGCAGCTCACTGTTTTACAAATGTCCCTTCTCTCCGTGGAGATGAGTCAAAGAAAGTCTAGTGAGACTTTAAGAAGTGTATATGTGTGCGTGCGTGTGCGTGTGTGAGTGAGTGTTTTCCTTCTTTTCTGAAGAATACATGTGTGTGTGTGTGTGTGTGTGTGTGTGTGTGTGTGTGTGTGTGTGTGTGTGTGTGCGTGCGTGCGTGTGTGTGTGCGTGTGCGTATAGAGAGACAGGAGGGAGGGATATGGAAGCACATGGGGCGAGGAAGTCACAGAGACAGAGAGAAGGATAGAGCGCAGAGGGAAGCTGTAGAAAAAGAAGTGAGAAAACGGAACGGAAGAACGAATTTTTCAGCCCCTCCGCTGTTTGATCCTGTTTCTTTATTCCGTCTGATCACAGCTGTGCCTGCGAGGGAGATAAACGGACATAATTGGCCACTCAAGACCAGCTGTCTGCCTCCATAGTGTCTCCACTCAAATATGCTGCGTGATGAAACGGGGCTCGCCGCGGTGCACACAGTGTGAACAGTATAAGCTAGCAGCAGTGGGGTGAATGTGCCCACAGGTATACAGGCGTTAAGGACTGGTTCATGAGACTGTTTCTGATGGCACCCGCACCGACCAATCCGCTGTTGCTATTAAAGGTGGAGTGAGCGATACTGGAGAAATGTTTGTTGAAATCAGTGAACATTTCCTAACGATCTGCTACCAGTAGGTACCTGCCTAGTAGGCTCTGTCATGGTAACTGGTATGTAAACTAAGGACATGTAAACACAGGGTGCCCAGTGCAGTAGCTAGCAAAATACCTGTTTACAGAGCCTAGGCTGTGTTTTAACTCTAGATTGTGTTTCAGCACAAAAACAGTAGCCTACGAACAGGCAGTGGATCGCGAGGAGATATTCACTGATTTTGACAAGAAGTGATTTTGACAACAAGCATTCTTCAGAATTGCTGGCCCCACCTTTGAAGCCGGAAAACAGTAGGGGAAGACATTTATTTTTCCAGCTTTTGTAAAGGAAAAGACAGCAACTCCACCCACATGTGGGGAAATGAACAGGTCTCGCATAGTTTGAAGGGTCACTACTACTTCTGTTTTGCATTTTGGTTGTGTGTCTTTCAGTATGCAGGGCCTGAGACATAGCAAGCAGCAGCATGACTAAATACTTTTGCTACTGTTTATGTACACACAACACATTCTGAGAGTGGCCTTCATGATGTATTGGTTATTTTCTAAGCCTGGAGCTTTAGCCCCACATCTGAAATAAACCAGGTGCAGCTTTTTTGCTCAGTGCGGCAGGCTTGTAATAATTAAAAAAGTTACATTGGTCTGGGTTCTAATGTGTTGTAAGCCCCCAATTGGCAATCAATAAAACAAACCATCCATGTCATTTGATCACACACAATGGGGGTCACACCCTGTTTGGGCTCACTACATAATAATGACTCCCTGCCATGCACGCAGTTGTGTAATTACTTTGCTATCAGCTGTTTGCCTGTCTGCAATATTACCAATATTATTTCCCATAAATATGAATTTTACTGTAATTTTGTGTTTCCATGTGGATAATTACACAGTGCAAGATTGGCAAGCGTAAACCTCTAGAACTACATCAGTGTGTTTAAGGCAAGGAAAATAACACAGAGCCAGCAAGTGAATGCTCAAAGTGTGGTGCAAAATATACTTCAGCCATCTATCAAAAGAAGGGGGAGATTAAGTGCCTATGACATCCACTCATCCATACAAGCATGTTTGTGTATTTCTATAATTTTTTTTGTAATTTTCCATAATTGTTTTTTTTCCACCACGTAAATCTTTATTGACATCTGTATCATCAGAGGTGTTTAGATGATTCACTTATTCCAAAGGGGCCAGGGAAAAGCTTGACTAAGATTGGACCGTCTCACCATTACAGCACAATGAAACAATGAAGCAATAAAAAGAGAACGCGTGATTGCAGAGGGGAGGGGGTAGTTAAGAGAAAGAGATGGAGAGAGTTATGATTTAGGATTATTATTTAGCACAAAAGGGAGAAAGAGAGAGGGAAAGAGAGCATGGGAGGGCATTGGTGAAAATAAGAGGAGAAGCAGCCGCGTGTGAAGCAGTAGTTGAGTGGAGCCACCTGTAGTAAACCAACCCAGGTTTTTCCCTCTTGTCTGCGGGGTTTCTGGCCAAAGGCTATATACCTTTCTAAATAGTTATCCTGAAAAGAAAAATGACATCATAATTTAAGGCATGGTTGGCACTTTGCTAGACGGATGTATTATATTATTTCCCATGCTTCCACTGGTGTAAGAGTTGCGTTCACACAGACGTCATGACGTTTATTTAAGAGCGGTAGCCAACTCAAATGAAAAAACATCCATGCTGTCCCTTTACCGTGATGGCTGGATTTAAATATGTTGTGTGTGGCCAGAACATAGTGTGCTAATCTGGGGCCAGGTGACACTTTGCAAGGGGACTCGCTGCTTAAGAAAGGGATTTCATTTTCATTATCCGGCCAGGAAGCAGGTGTTTCCAGCAGGTTTCTGGTTTAAAGGGTTATCCTTATTCATCCACTGGTAACTACTGCTGGCTTTTTCTTGTCAATTTTTAAAGCATTATGCTGGTCATTATTAACGTGTAGATGATACATTTAAATTAGCTGTATTAGTATTTTTTTTTTTTTTGGAATCATTGACAGTACATTAGTCGTCCCATGATTACAGTAAAATAGTGGGCTGATCTGCTGACATTAACAACCCAGTATTTGGGCGAGTGAATGAACATTTAGCCAATTAAACTTCGGCACACTGTCTCTCTCTCTCTGACTGTCTCTCTCTCTGTCTCTCTCTCTCTCTCTCTCTTTGTCTCTCTCACTGGTGAAAGGGAAAGGACAATTAGTGGGTCCAGCAGGAGGTTCTAATTACAGTTATCATGTCATTAGTAAACTGTTAGGATTCTAGTGTCTTCACTGGCTATTGGTAATGACTGGCGTAATTAGAGAGGATGCAGAAATCAGAGTGTGTGTGTGTGTGTGTGTGAGTGAGTGTTTTTCCTTCTTTTCTGAAGAATACATGTCCTCAGAGGGAAGGGGAGATCATGGCAATCCTTCAAATGAGGAGATTTGCCTGTCTTTGCTTCTATTAAAACCATCACATATAAAGAAAACTGTGTGTGTGTGTGTGTGTGTGTGTGTGTAAGCTAAGCCGGCTGTGTCCTCAGCAGTCCCTCCGGTGCAGTGCCGTGCGAGGGCCACAGGTTGTTTTCCTTTTTCTCTCTCTCCCTTCACGCTGAATCATCCCGTTGTTTTCCTCTCTTCACGCCACTTCACCTCTCCTTTTCATAGCGCATTCTGTCTCTTTCTCCACACCTCCCTCTCTGTCAGTGTTTTTCCCTCGCTCCGATTAGGGAACCCCCGCTCACCTTTCTATTCACCGCGCTTTGCCACGGTGGTGAAATCTCTTTACTCTTTCATTCGCTTCTTGTTTTTTTCCGATTTAAAAAAAAATAAAAAATCTCTCACTCTTGTTCATTCTCTCACTTTATGCCAATTGGGTTTTCCCACCCTTGTTCTCTGGAATTAAAGCCAGGCATCCATTCACATGGTGTGTTAGAAGGACTTCATTCATAAACATCTTAAAAAGGCAGATGGTAGGTACAAATAGGCAGTCTTTACTATTTTTCACTTAGCTTAAAGGAATACTTCACCCATACGGAACCAGCGTTCTATCATTATAAAATAACTATTATAATATAATGAATTAGGTTTTTCTTCCCTCAGTCTTCCCTCAGTCTTCCCTTGGCCCAGCTGTCCTGTTAATCCTAACCCTTACTGTGATGTCACAAGAAGGAAACTGTAGGGTTAGACCAGTGCTTCTCAAATGGTGGGGCGCCGTGAGTTCTCAGGGGGGGGGGGGGGGGGGACGGGCTGCCTTGATTTCCAATTTGCAGTAAATAAATGTCCAAATGTGTCTCCATGTGTCTCTGTAGGCTATAATAAGGTGATTGTATGCAGAATGCTCATGCCAGAAACTCATACAGTGGTTTTGTACAGATAAATAAATAAATATTAGCAGGTTCTCAATAGTATTTCAATTTGGGGGGGCGCAAAAAAAATTCTGTCCCCTAGGGGGGGGCATGACAGAAAATAATTGAGAACCACTGGGTTAGACAGTGAGACCATAAAACACTCTTTCTGCCTTTTCTCAGGCTAAGATAATCCGATTTAAAAAAATGTTTTGCACATTTATACTAAATAGGATCACCGAGTTCAATACACCTTCATATTCCAACCGGTGAAGTAGGCCTTTAAAGGAATAGACCAGATCAGTTAGAAATGGCTGCAGAGAAAATATGTATTTTTCATAGTTTTAATTGTGTCAAACAGAGATTTTTCAAATGTTTGGATTTAGTTAAGAACAGAATGTAAGACTGTTTTCATCACGTCTTCATGCTGTTTAACCTTGGTCATAACAGTTTACATGGTACCTGAAGTGTTTCTTGAGATAAGACTCAAAATAGGTTAGACATGCCCAAATGACTCCCTTAGGGTGCCAGGAACCTACTGTACCAGCACCTGTGTTTCTTCAACCTTTATTTATCCACACACATGCTCTTTTACAGCAGCTCCCTGTTTAACTGAGCCGTAACAGGGACAGGCAAAGTGCTAAACCCTCTACCAAAAGCCCTGCTCTGTCATCTTCAATATATCTTCAGGTGGAGCACAGCACTTGACCCCCGCGTTAGGTTGTATGTCTGAAGGTAAACTTGAATAGGAATGCATAAACACACTCTCAAGTGAAGTGAATGGGGTCAGATAGTAAGATGGGGCCCTTCTGCTCTACATTGGCATCATAAAACAGATAGAAGGTAATACAGGGTGCCTTTGAAGTCTACTATGATTATAATGGAAGGTGAGAGACTACCCTCACAAAATAAAATAAAATTAATTATTGAAGGAAGTGCCCCAAAACAACACATGTTTACATCAAGTTACAGAGAAAAGGCAGGGTGGAATTATGGATTAATGTAACAACTTTTATAAACAAGTGATTTGTAACAGTTTTGGAAGGCACAGACGATGATGTCACAGATATCTTTTTTTTTTTTATATTTCCACTAAATCATTAACACAGCACATGTTTGGATATGGAGGCAAGTTGTACACTTTGGCCGGTCACTAATTCAGTCACCACTACTGTATTGATCGTAACACCTGTAACCTTACCCTCCCATTCCCACTGTTATATTGGCTTTCTACACCATAAAGTCTGGTGTCTCCTTGACTTGAGCAGCTTGTTCTTCAGTTCAGTTCTTTTTTCTGCCTGGTGCGCTCATCCGTTCTCTCTTTTTATGAGTCCATGTCTACCTTCTCTCCATTTTCCCATCACTCTTTTTTTGTTCCTCGGATCCCTTTGTAGTCCTGCGCCATCCCATCCTGCTCTGTTTTTACACACACACACACACACACACACACACACACACACACACACACACACACACACACACACACACACACACACACACACACATGCACACACACACACACACACACACACACACACAAAACACAAACACACTTTTTCATCTCTGTAGTTTTCCACTATGGCTTAATGCGGGGCACCTGGAGAAAAAGCGCAACCCCACCTGTTTGTGTGTATGTGTGTCCGTGTGTGTGTGTGTGTGTGTGTGCGTGTGTGTGTGTGTGTGTGTGTGTGTGTGTGTGTGTGTTTGCGCAGGAGAGTTGTATTTTCTGTCCAGTGGGTTTTTCTGAGCTGCTGACTTTCTCTTTTTCAGATGATGAGAGACAGATGTTCTGGCATCTCTCTCTCTCTCTCTCTCTCTCTGTCTCTCTCTCTCTCTCTCTCCTTTCTTTGGTCCTGCTCTGCCTGCACGCATCTCTCTCTCTCTCTCTCTCTCTCTCTCTCTCCCCCCTTGCTCTGTCCATTCCTGAGGTTTCCCAGGTTCCAGTGACTAAAAGCTCCTTGGTTTTCATCCAAAGAAGACATTTCACTCTGTTATTCTCAGTGTTCCTTATATTCCCAGAGCCACACAAAAGCTACTTTTTTTTTGCTTAGAAAGTGTCTGTGTCTTTACCGTTTAAGGTAACAATGCCTGAAGCGTTTTGTGTGAGCGCTTCATGATACTGGAGCGCAGCCATACTACTGAAAAAGGCATGTTAAACTGTTGGAGTAGAGTAGAAAATCAATGGTTTGAATGATGATTTGTTTCTTCTTTGGCTTCGAGGCAGAGAGTGGGAGGTTATTGATTGTTAAATTCAGGGACTGGGCTTCCAACACGGTCACACCATAGAGAGTGAGAGACTCACCGCACACTGTCTTGACTACTGGGATCAGCGTTGGTGGAGAATAGCATCGGTCTGCCAAATAATAGCCTTGCCTCAGGTCAGCCGGGTGAAACACACTGTGGTAAACAAACACTTTTAAAGCCGCTAATGCTTTCATTATGGGCTCTGGCCAATGGAAACCAAGGTGGGCTAACGCTCCAACACACATTAGCAAAGATTTCTCACAGACTATAGCGGATTGATTGCGACACGCTGAAAAGTGTGTCTTTAGAGCCAAATGTAGTCCTTCCTCAAAGGGGGGAAAATGAATCCCGTAAGAGAGCTGAAGAAAACAAGGTCAGAAAGCATTTGCATTCGGGGCCAACACACAAGGATCTAGTTCAATCTTTGCAAAGCAGCTCCTTGTAGAAGCGTGTCTGTTTTTCGATGTGTTTTTGTGACTGTGTGCTGGTTTATGTGTCCCCTCTGTGCGCTAGTTGCTGCGCATGCATTTTCTGCAAAAGTTCCCATTACATTTCTGTATGCAACTGTTTATGTGTGTGTGTGTGTGTGTGTGTGTGTGTGTGTGTGTGTGTGTGTGTGTGTGTGTGTGTGTGTGTGTGTGTGTGCGTGCGTGCGTGTGTGTGTTTATGTGTGTGTGTGTGTGTGTGCGCACGTGTGCGTGTGTGTGTGTGTGTGTGTGTGTGTGTGTTGAGGTATGCGCATATGGGGGAAAGTTGCTGAATAGGTGTTATCAGGATGCAATTCTTAACGTGGCAGAGAGACATAAATAATGCAGTGACCTGTCTTATATCCCTGCCTGACTGCTTAGCACCGTTTACTGCTGCTTATTCTGGTGCGAGCGGTCTGAATAAGAAATATCTAACCGTGTGTGTGTGTGTGTGTGTGTGTGTGTGTGTGTGATGTTCAGCGGTTTGTGAGTGTGTGTTGTGAACATGTGGTCTGAATAGGACCTCTGCATGTAGATGTGGCATGCTGATGCGGTTGAGAGAGAAGCTGTCTTGTGTGAAGTCTGGAGTCAAGAGGAGGGAAGTGACTGTGTCTCAGATCTGATAGAGGAAGACCAACTGAGATAGAGAGAAAATGTCAGATGTTAGATGTTGCACGTCTGTCCTCTCCAGTGTTGTCAGTGCATGCAGCCCTCTTTTTGTGTATTGCTATTTAGATCTTATTTCGTCATTTCATCATTGCTTATGCTTTTTTTCACGATTTATTGCAGTTTTTATTTTTTTCACAACACACAAACAAACACCTGCACCATCACAACACACAAACACCTGCACCATCACAACACACAAACAATCAATACAAAAATAAAAATTACAAAAAAAAAGAGGCAAATCTATCCCATGTTCCCGTCCGCCATTATATTTATGTATGGCTCCCAGAGCTCAACAAAGTCCCCCCCCCCTGCTTGCCCTAGCAACATACGTCAGTCCTTCCAGCCCAATACAGCTCGACAACTCCTTATCAAGGCTTATGTTCACATTTGTTCTCACTTAACAAGATCTGGGAGCACAGTGGCATCTCTAAGACCAAGTCTGTTAATGCAAATTCTGTTTTAAGACTCAAAATAACTGTTAACTCTGTTAACTATTTCTCTCAACCTCCATAGGGTCTAGTATATAGCATCATCTTTTCTGTATCTCTTTTGCTCCTCTCTCTCTCTCTCTATCTTTGACAGTCTCTCCATCCCCCCCTCCCTCCCTCTATCTCTCAATCTATTCATCTATCCATCACTTCTACCTGTTTGATAATTCCAGACATGGATCCAGACTTTTTTTTTTCTCCAACTCAGCATCTCCTCTGTTCTGACACACAGACATTAGACTTTCTTCCCAGCACCTTGCAGGACAGGCTGCTGCAGTGTGGAATACAAATAAGCATTGCTATAGATTGGCTTTTAGAAGGTGTATTTATGCGGTTCTCTTGGTAAATAGACATATATGCAGCAGTTAGCTGTCCCTCCAAAAGAAGAATGTTTCACTCGCCCACTGCAGAAAGTCCACATTGTGGCCACTGAACAGTATACTGTTTGTGGGAAACCCATATGAATCATGTACACATTCTAGCCCTTCGTGGTCTAATATCGTCATATTACACACACACACACCAAACCCAAACACACCACATATACTGGGTGTTCGCGAATGAACTAAATAACCAAACGTAATTAAATTCACTTCAAATGTCAAGCACCACAAGATAATGTGATCCATGTACACCTCAGTGTGTGTCACATCCTGCCCTGTTTGGACGTGATAATTGTTCAATGACTTTGTGTGTGTATATATGTGTGAGTGTGCGTGCGTGTGCGTGCATGCACGTGTGTGTGTGTGTGTGTGTGTGTGTGTGTGTGTGAGTGTGCGTGCGTGCGTGTGTACATACGTGTGCGTGTGTGCGCGCGTGTGTGTGTGTTAGGGTTAGTTGTGTGTATGTTTGATTCCGAGATTGATAGACCCTTATAGCAGAGTAGACACAATACTTCACTCACACACACAGCGCCTGAGGCCTTATCCATCAGACACTCAGAGGTGTGTGTGTGGGCTGCACGCCAGAGGGGAAGAGTGAGAGAAGTTAGTCTAAGTAAAAATATCAAAAGTTTACTGAAACAAAGCATTCTACCGACATGCTAGTAAAGGAAAATATGAGAATAATACATTATATTTACTATGACATAGCCATAAATGATGTTATATTTAACTGGATTGGGTTTAGAGACTACACAAGTGTTCATGTTAATGTGTCTACCCCCTCTACTTTAGCTACTGCTTGCTTGAGGAGGTTGAAGGCTGAAGCAAACAAAGATTAAAGTCTCATCTGGTGTATGAATCCAATGAAAACACATTTGTGCCTGTCAAATTTCCTTTAAGACCTTTCCAAATAACATCTTAAGTATCCCCTTTTAAGCATTACGCATTCCCCCAGCATTAGCCTATTAATCGGTTGCATTTTGCTAACAGCCCTAGATGTTTTTTTCGACCCCCTCGCGACGCCTCCCGCATAACCCAGATTTCTAGTTAGAGACAGTTAGCTAAGCGCTGGGCTAAAAGTGGTGTTTGGCACCACGCTGCTGTGAGATTCCACAGTGGTTAAACACTAATCCAGGTGGTGCTGAGATGAAATGCGCCTGGCCCGGGTTACATAGCCGAACCCCCCCCCCGTAACCCTACTCCTGTATGACTAGCATGTCGCCAAGGAGATTGCAAACAGATAGGGCTAGGAGGATAGCATGACTTATTTGGCTCACAGCAGGGCGGAGGAGGGAGATAGAGAGAGGGAGAGAGAGAGAGGGAGAGATAGAGAGAGAGAGGGAGGGAGAGAGAGAGAGAGATAGGGAGGGAGAGAGAGAGAGAGAGATAGGGGGCCTAATCACTAACTGTTTGCAGACAGTGTGAGATAGACACCATAGATACGGATGCCAAAGTGTCAATCACTTTTTTGTGCACCGTCTGCTTAAGATCCCACCTCCACTTTCATCTTCCATTGCTGACTGTAGAAGTTTGAGTGTATATTATGCATCAGTCCGCGTACACACACACACACACACACACACAAACACACACACACACACACACACACACACACACACACACACACACACACACACACACACACACACACACACACACACACACACACACATCTGCGGCTGCCGTGATAAAAATAGTGCAATTTTTTCTTTAGATGCTGCCGTTTTGAATAACCGCTTCCCATTTGAATTTGATCAGTAGATGGGGGTCTGATAAAGCAGTGATGTGGTGGTGGGTGTGTGGGTTCATGTTTGCATGAGTGACTCTCTACTTTGAGAGTAGGTTTACAGTAGCCGGTCTATTTAAATCGTTAAAAGATGTCGTATTCTGCTGAGTAGTTTGACTTGGCTATGTCACCCTACTCAGCACAAGGGCAATAAATAAGAAGGCTCATAGCACACACAGCAGACTAGATGCTAGCACAGTGGAAGGACTTACAACAGGACTGTTTTTTCCTTTTATGAGAAGGTTTCTCGGGGCACTTTAAGCCCTTGACTGAAACAATAATACATACAGTCAGGAGCTGGATTGTGAGTTTGTTTTTCCTCTCGTAAACAGGAAATTATCTTAAGGGGGTTGCACACCGGCCAAATACTTTCCCAGCTAAGACAAGCAGCCGCCATTCACAGATGTGAACTGTTTTTTATTAGCATAACCTGTTCTCCGTCAGGGCCGTTATTTTGCCCCACACTCTTTGTGGAAAATTCATCTGCTTCGGTCCAAATATACTCTGTGCTGTGTAATCCCAGTTGCAGTGCAGAAATAGTTCGTTGCGGGCGCTCCGGTGGTGTAGTGGATAGAGTGCGTACCATACTGGCTCCGGCCTTCGTTGCAGTGGTCGCGGGTTCAAATCCTACCCGTGGACCTTTACTGCAGGTCATCCCTTCTCTCTCTCTGTCTTCCCATTTCAACTCTGTACTATCAAATAAAGCTTGAAAATGCCAAAAAAATATCTTAAAATAATAAATAAAATAGTTCATTGCATGAAGTATTTATAGTCAGCTTAAAACACATGTAGTACTTTTTTGTTCCCA
>OX442361.1:4656403-4661403 GCA_949357725.1 Hyperoplus immaculatus
GCACAAGTTAACTGATTGGTGAATAAAGTGCACTTATATCACAAATAAGGAGAGAGTGATTTTGGATACAAAAATGATCTCGAATTGGAATTTTATAAAGCTGCAGAGTGATGATTTAAGGATGTCCACTCGCCCTCTGCACGCACAGGTAATGCAGGTAGTGATGATAATATTAGCGCTCTGATTAACCGACACTCCCTTGGGCCCAAAGGTCTGCCCGATCAATGTCTCTTACTGTAGTGTGTGTGTGTGTATACATGCATGTGTGTGTATGTGTGTGTGTGTGTGTGTGTGTGTGTCTTTGAAGGACTGACCCTGATCAATGTGTGTTAAAACCGTAATGAGGAATCGATTGGTTGTCTGGGAGACTGCTGCATGCACACGCACGCACACACACACGCACGTACACACACACACACATGCACGCACACACACACACACACGCACGCACAGCGCACAGTGTCTATCTGTCCTCAGTAATGGGCCTATTACTTGATAGCAGTGAAGTTTGTCCTCACTCTCTATTAACTGCTTCAGTGACAGAGGGACTACTGCTCTACACAGGTATATTATGAATATACTGTGAATGTGAAGGGCAAGTGTGTGGGTCATCCTTCTGCAAAGAAAACATTTTACTCACTGTGTATGTCCCTGTTGAGGAGTTGCTCATGAATGTGTATACTGTTTGAACTGGGTTGTCTTTGGGGATGTTCACTCACACAAGTAAGAAGTGGGAGTAAATACATCAGCAGCAGCATCTGAAGCAAAGCCTTTCAATGCTGCCAGGGGCTGCTGTGTACAGTTACAGCAGGGCTCGGCTCAACACACCACCACTGCCATAATTGTCCAGGTGTACTTCCCTATGACCCACCTGAAAATAAATCTTAAGGATACAGCTGGAATTCCATTGAGTCATTCAAACGAGTGGAGGAGGATGACACACTGGTTTGTGTAAGGGTGTGTGTGTGTGTGTGTGTGTGTGTTTGTGTGTGTGTGTTTGTTTGTTTGTTTCTGGTGTGCAGACGCTCTGTCTACTGGGGCTTGAAAGACATGTACAGGTGTAAGAAGACAACTCCTGACCTAAAGGGAGAGAGAGGACGTGTGAAAGACAATAAAGGCTGAGACAGAAGAAGGGAGGGGGGGGGGGGGCGTGTGTCTGTACCCAAACCTTTTCCTGGGAACAACTTTGGGGAGCTCTCACAAATACATCCTTCCCCCAAAGCACACACACACACACACACACACACACACACACACACACACACACACACACACACACACACACACACACACACACACCCCACACACACACACTACACTACTGGTCTACAACTAAATCAGTGTAGAATCCATCATGAATCCTTGTCCTTCTCCACAACTGTATCCTCCCATGTTACACATTTTCTTAACAAGCATTATTTCATCATTTCGCCCATAATAAGCAAGACAAAAAAACATTTCTTACCCTACTTGTTCACAAATGAATTTCAGAGAAAAGTGGGCTGGAAATACATTCCTACTACTAGTCATTCCCATGGCAAGTCCCAAAAAAAATCAGTTTGTCTGTATAGTCAAATATATTGGGGGAAGATGAGAGAGAAAGAGAGCGAGAGAGAGAGAGAGATATGGTGGGATAAAACAGTTTGTTAGAAGCTGTGTGCCTCCTACACAGAGACAGATTGGTGGAAACCTCAAGCCCTTCCATAGATCCATCTGAGTGTGTAGCCACGGGCTCTCTGGGTGTGTGTGTGTGTGTGTGTGTGTGTGTGTGTGTGTGTGTGTGTGTGTGTGTTTGTGTGTGTGTGTGTGTGTGTGTGTGTGTGTGTGTGTGTGTGTGTGTGTGTGTGTGTGTGTGTGTGTGTGTTTGTGTGTGAGAGGCGGAGAGCTCATGTGTTAGGGCAGGCCTCCTGCGTTGAACGTGTGTGACTTAGAAGTAGCTGTGTGCTATGTGTTTCTGAGCTGTAGGGAAGGAGGGAGGGAGGGAGTGAGAGAGGGAGGGAAGGATGGAGGGACACCTGTCTCTGTCTGTCTTTGGGGAGGAGTTGGCAAGCTGAATGCAGTGTCATGTTATCTCTCTCTCTCTCTCTCTCTCTCTCTCTCTCTCTGAGTGCGTCCACACTCTGCAGGCTATATTTGAATATTAAGAAAAAATAACTTTATGGACCTTCATCCACACCTGAAAACAAAGCATTTTTTTTACAGCCTCCAAAGTGAAAAAAAAAAATAGAAGCCAGCATGGGGTTTTATCATGGAAGGGAATATAAGGTTCTGTTAGCCTGTGCTCAGACACTGTTGGGTGGCTATGCAAAGGTGGTAATGTGTAGCACTTACTTGTCTGTGCATTACAACCCACTCTCTTTGAATGTCAACACACTGTAGACAGTCATGGCAGGCTACAGCTGTTGTTGCTACCCAGTCTTTGTGCTTATTAATTAAGGTGAGTTTGCGATGGTAAAAAAGTGACCTTAGGAGCTTATGTAAATGAGCCGTGATCGAAAAAATATTAGTGTTATTATTTAGTCTTTATTCTCTAAGTGCATCATGAATAAGATAACTTCCTCCTCTCATTTTTTTTCTCTCTTGGCACTTATCTAAAAACAGAGACAGGGAAATATGTAAATGAGGGCAGCTAAGCAATGATTTTTTTTAAATCCAGTTAGGGTGATGATGGCAGCAGCTGAGACCCAACTGAGTGATCTGGTTGGCTGTCCGGCTCCCTCACTAGATGTCGGCTGTGGTGTGTGATTAAGAGAATTTTCCAAAGAAAAACAACCTGAAAAAAGAAAGGGTTTCAATCTAGAATTTATTTTTTATTCATCCCTTTCTGCGTTGTTAATAAAGGGAGATTTTGAATTCAAATATTTTACAAATTCTAATACCCTCTCTCTCCCCTATCTCTGCCTCCTCTTTTCTCACCCACACGTTGGCTCCTGGCCACTGGAAGAAAGGAAGAAAATCAAAGAACAGAAAGCTAATGAAGGGAAAGAGTGAGCCGGAGAGAGAATGACATCTTGTCTAGATACAGAGTAGCCTTTAAACAAAGTTGTCATTACGGAAAAGAGGAGGAGGAAACTGACACTGGGATGAAGCCTTCTCAGTGTCTCAGTTAGACAGGAACTGTGACACTTACAAACACACACGCGCGCACACACACACACACACACACACACACACACGCGCACGCACACTACATAGATTACAATGTCATACAGTGTAAAGTAAGTTGTGTGACAATAGTTCTTTGTAGGAAGTAGGCCTATCTATTTGTATGTGTGTTGGTGTGTGCACCTGTAATAATGCTATCACAATAGTGGGGACAGAATTCTGCTCACACAGACACTTAATGGTTACCAAACCCGACCCATTCCTTGACGACAAGACGCTGTAACATATAAAGATGAAAAAAGGAAAATAGAGCTTAGGGTTAGACCACTCAACTTTACAGTTAAAACAGTGTTATTTTAAAATGTTTCGTAAGGTTAGGAGTTTGTGTAAGTGCCATGGGATTGAATACAAGTCCATGCAATTACATGAGTGTTTTTTTGTATGTGTGTGTGTGTGTGTGTGTGTGTGTGTGTGTGTGTGTGTGTGTGTGTGTGTGTGTGTGTGTGTGTGTGTGTGTTGGCGTCAGGAGTGCTAGTTCACATTACTGTGAATGCATGCTAACAAATAGTGAAAAGATTAGCACCCCTTTTATATTCATGTATCCATAATGTGTCTGTATAGTAGCAGCAAAACAACATGCATGGTACTTTCATCATGTTATCATGATACATGAAACTTGACTTCATCTGTTGCATCATAAAAAGCTCTTCCGTCACTTGCTCATGGTAGTTTGTTTAAGTAAATGAATGTAATGGAATAGACTACATACTTTGTTGACTTTGGACAGATATAAAACACTTCTATTGGAGTGGTCCAGCCATAGCTTTGCTTTACTGTAAGAAAAAAACCCAATGTAAAATGTAATTGACTCAACCCAGAATCAAACTTGTCTTCTGTCTTCATTCTTGGCAAGTTGCTGAAGGAATTTCTTTCCAGGAAGCTATGTGAGAGGCGGGCAGGTGTGTCTTTGGTATCCAGACACAGAGGCAACACTCCTGCTGTGTGTGTCTAGAGCAAGGTCCTAACATGTGTGGTCAGAACACATGAAAGAAGTGAGAATAAAAATAGATTTCAAGTAGAAACCTGCCCCTTTAATGACAGCCTCTCTGCTTATGTGTGGTGTTAAATGTATATACTGTATATATGTGTATTCATAGGTCAATTCTGATTATGATGGGCACCTTTTTTTATTATGATATGTATACAATCGTACTATAAATATTAGTGTAAATATAAATATTATTGCTTTAAAACATGATTTGATATAGATATAATATCTAGATATTCTAGGACATGTTTTACTTCAATATAAGTTGTTGATAACCCCAAGTTAGTCCTTGTGTCATGAGGTACCCTGGTTTAACATTATCTGTCTATCACTTCATTCAGTAGCGGCATGATTTTATTAATAATTCAGCCCAGTCTCCCTTTGACAGTCTGCTAAATGTATGACACCATTTTTTGGAGAGAGAAGAACCAGGAAAAGGCTGAAGTCCATGGTTAAAAGGTGGAAAATGTGAATATTCTGATGAGGGAATGGCTCCCAGGCTGAGTCCCAAACATTATTGAATTAGACCTTGGAGGACGAGATGTAAAGGAGAGTCATTTGTTCCATATTAATGCTTCTCTAGCATCAAAGGCTGAAGGGTTCAAACACAGTTCCAAAAAGAAACCTGCCCGTTAGATACACTTCCACACTCTGAACACCAAGCAAAAGACACATGAAGGTACATTTTAACCGACTTGTTTTGGTCCATCATTTCTTTTGAAAGCCTTCCACTTGCATTGCTCAGAAAACAGCATCACATAAAACATAGGAAATGAGCTAATTTAGTTATGTGAGATTGGTTATCAGTTTCCTTTTGAGTTTAGAGAGTAGATGTAGAGTAAATATG
>OX442361.1:4668903-4673903 GCA_949357725.1 Hyperoplus immaculatus
TGATCCATATATATCTGATGATGTACATTCTGTCTCCCTGTCTTGATCCCAGGCTCAGACTGTTCACGTAACTTCACCAGTCCAGTGGGTCTGATCGAGTCCCCAGGCTTCCCTGACAAATACCCCCACAACCTGGAGTGTTCCTTCATCATCATCGTGCCCCCCAGCATGGACGTCACCCTCTCCTTCCTCACCTTCGACCTGGAGAACGACCCCCTGCCTGGGGGAGAGGGCGACTGCAAGTACGACTGGCTGGAGGTGTGGGACGGCCTCCCGGGAGGTGAGACATCCATCCTCTTGGCCCTGTTCTCACAGCAACACGAAACGGTGCAAACGCGGAAAAATTCCCGCAGTTGCACTATATCATGTACATGAAAACAGCAAACGCAGGCATGAAACCGCAAGTTTTTGAGATCACCTCCCAGGGAGGATTTTTTGGAAAACACAACGGTTTTGGTTTCTTGTAAACACCGAAACCATTTTCCCTGATAACGCTGACGTCACGGCTCCACTTCACGTATGCATAGTCTATAACATTTGCTGTCAAAATACCGACACGCGAGTTATAAAGTTAGAAGACAACATAACATGCACGGTGTCTCCGCGGCACCATCACTGTGATCAGCGGAGAGTGTCGTGCAGGGCTCAAATATAACACTCGCCAATTTAGTCTAAGAGATTAGTAAATTAGTGAGACCACCCGACACTTTGTCTGGGGAAAGATTTGTGCTCTGCCGGTTTTTCTAGCAAAATAAACGTGTGTAGCTTCTATATGCCAGGGACACGGCTCTCTCTACATTAAAAAACACTATCCATAGTTCGCAGCGGTTAAGTTACTGTTCAACAAAAGGAGCATTAAGGCTACGGCTTCACAGTAAAAGCATTTCACTGGCTAAACATTAACAGCATTTCACTGGACAAACGTGAGTTGACTTTTATTTTGAGGTACGCCTAACAGGAAAGTAGCCGCTCACAAAGCCCTTTCACTACCAGCATGTCTTCTGTTTTCACGAGTTCAATGCGGTGAAATAAGAGGACAGAAAGCTTGTCTTTTACAATATTTGTAACCCCAAGCTTACACCAACCGCTTTATGAACGTTAGTGGCATTAATTTTCGGTTACAGTAAGGTTTTATGCATCAAATTGTACCGGAAAAGCTATCTACTACTACCTTGTACCGCCAACTGCTGGCCTGGCATGCTTACTACAGCGATTTCGCCCCGTTTCCTCTGAAAACATGTGTACGAGTGAAGATGTCAGATAAATTGTGTCTGAACGGGGTTTTTTTTTAAACCAAAAACGGGAAAACTGTCACGTTTTCACCGTGAGAACAGGGCCTTAATGTGGCATTAAAGCAAAATTAAGAAAAAGTGTTAAAGCTATAGTGCGTAACTTTTTTCATATTCATGAATGTCTGTTACATTCAAGCCATCGCCAAACACAGCGTTTACAAACTGATGTCCCCCCCACTCCCTGACACTGGCGTAGGAGTTCAGAAAATATCTGAAAAAATACCCAATGTTTCAGTTGTTGATTCTACTGCTAAAAAAACCTGAAGGTACAGCAGAAGGGACAAAACCCATGTGTGATCACCGAAGGCTAACCTGGTGTAGATGCGCCAACAGTGTTGTTGTAAACGCTCAGGGAGGTGAAGCTATACAGTAGTTACGCACTATAGCTTTAATTATGGAGATGTTAAAACATTTATTCAGTCACTTCATGAGTCAGCCCACAGAGCAAAGGTAAGACGTGTCTTTTCTGCCCTACCTACATCATTATTGACTGAGGTGGAGTAGCAGCTATTTTAGTAGCGGTGCGTTGGTAGATGAAAGCTGAGCTTACAGGCAGGAGGCTGACACCTGATGTGGATGTAACAACATGACTTTTCAAGGGGTAAATCAAATAGCTGAGAGTAGGGAGGGAAAAGAGGAGGGGAAGTGAGAGGAGGAACGGTAAAGGGCTAGGATTTGTGTGGTCTAGTTGCTAGAAGGCCTGGAAAGGTTTAGACAGACAAATCTAAGGCAAGAAGATATTGGCTCAAGTTCCAAGAGATGGAAGAGGTAGAGAGAGAAAGAAGAGCGCTGGAAGGGCAGTGAAGAGTCCTCCAATACTGGGAAGACTGGAACAAAGGATATGCGGGGATGGAGAGATGAAGCTTCAGGTAGAGGACGTAGAGAAATGAGAAATAAAAAAGATTTAAGTTCAGCAAGTCGCAATGGAAAAAAGATACTAAACTTTGTCTGTCTAAAACTTGAATTATGTTTTGTGTGATTTCATTTTATCATTTGTTGTTCGTGTGATGACATCCGCATAACTTCAGTGGAGTCTTGTAGGATTCTAGTGAGAGAAAAAAACTCAACAGCAGGAGTAGCAAAGGAGACCAAACAATGATGCCTTCCTTTGAATGAACGCTAGTGTAAATATGAACTTAGCCTGAGGAGCAAGGGAGAGTCAGGGAGATGGATACAAAGAAAAGAGAGAATAGAAACAAAAGCCACAACAGCTCTCCTCCTTCTTACAGGGGGATCAAATAAAAGACCAGAGAGGATAAGCACAGGAGAAAATGAAAGAGGACAGGAAAGCCCAAAAAGAGAGGGATGGAAGAGAGAGAGAGAGAGAGAGAGAGAGAGAGAGGATGAAAGGCTTTTCCACTGAGTGATGGAGAGAGAGACTACAGAAACTATAGGAGGATGAAAGGAAAGATGGAGAGAAGTGGTCGGAGGGAAATAAAAAATATACAGGATGAGAATGAGCAGTTGGAAAAACGAGGTTTCACCCCTGTTTGAAGGAGTTAACAATCCACGCAGGAAATGAGGACAGTACAAGAGACTAGCAGGGAAAGATAATGGCCATGTGTGTTTTCCTATAAGGTTAAAAGGTGTGGCAAGAATGGAGGAGAAACCTATTGATGAGGGAAAATTCAGAAAAAGGAACAGATGATAAACAGCCAGAAAATGTGATTAGGGCGACTGCATGAAATCAATAAGTAAAGAGAAAAAACTTAGACTATGAAGTGTGTGTAATTGTTTTGTGTAGGTGTATCTATGTGTACCAGTATGTTTTTCTTTTGTGGCAGGGAAACGACTTGCTCTTTATACCATCAATCTAAATGGGCTCCCTTCTGCGCATATGATAATATAGAACTATTGAGGCGGAACAATGGCACTGGCATCATGTGTGTGTGTGTGTGTGTGTGTGTGTGTGTGTGTGTGTGTGTGTGTGTGTGTGTGTGTGTGTGTGTGTGTTTGCCTGTGCCTGTGTGTTACCACATCTGTGCTCGCAGGGTTCAGCCAAGGGCCTAAGCACTGCTGAAATGAAAATCATAAACACAGAGGGGAGAAAGAGGAATGAGACAATTTTCGGTCCGTAAGCCGCAAATATGAAATATGAAATCCCACCCCAAAAAATATATTACATTTGTTCGACCCGAAGTTTATGCACGGAAACAATCTCTGTGGATTTGAGATTTTCGTCTCGTCTGTCCCTCCCCCCCCCTTCCATTTTCCCTAACACCACCATCAAGTAGAGAGTTATTACCGCCTTTTGCCCAAGAGCCCTATTTCAAATATCCACCCGTTCCAAACGGGAAGAAAAAAAATCAATAGCACTGATCGATTGGTGGCTATTTTCTCGTCTTCCTGCACCTCCTACTCCTCCACAAGCCTCTTCATGTGTGTATCTGTAAGTGTGAGGGAGTATAGCAGGATGAGTCTACTATCTCTCTCTCACACACACACACACACACACACACACACACACACACACACACACACACACACACACACACACACAAACACACACACACACACACACACACACACACACACACACTCTCACACACACACACGCCCCGGGGCTCTAAATCACACTCATCTATTCGTGTTGACGTATACAAGTAGTGGTATCAGAGAAGAAGACAGTAGAGGAATCATTTAGATCCCTGGATTTACACACATAGTAGTACAAATCGGAAAAAACCCATCTCCGGGCCCCAGATACAGACATGATGGATGAAGTGGTGAGAGGTGACGACATGTGAGAGGGTGAAAATGATGAGGTGATGTCAGCGGAGGAGGGAGTGATAGAGATAATGGAAGAAAAAGGGAAAAAAAATAACATAAAAGGCACAATGGATATAGACAAAAAAATGTGAAGATTATTGTACAAAAGTGATTGATAAAGGAATGCAATCTTAAAAAAAGAAGCATCAAATGATGACTCCACTCTTTGACAGTGGGCCCCCTGATTGGCCGGTACTGCGGGACCACGGTGCCTCCCGAGATCCAATCATCCACGGGGATTCTCTCCCTGGCCTTCCACACCGACATGGCCGTGGCTAAAGATGGCTTCTCCGCTCGCTACAACATGACACACAAGGAAGTCAGTGAGAGTAAGTCAAAGTTATTTTTTTCATATGTTATTAATTCAAGTGTAGAATAGTGGTCTAAATCTCGTCCCCCCCCCCCCCCCCCTGTAGCGTTCCACTGTAGTAACGCATTCGGTATGGAGTCAGGGAAGATCACAGACGACCAGATTACAGCCTCATCCAGTTTCTATGATGAACACTGGCTGCCCCGCCAAGCCCGCCTCAACTACAACGACAATGGCTGGACGCCCAACGAAGACAGCAACAGAGAGTACATACAGGTGAGAGTGCATGTCTGTAACCTGTAAAACCAACAACCATTCAGTCCACCACTTTGTATGGCCGCTATCTAACCCTTAATCTACCTGACACTTAAACGTTGGCTTTCATCTATTATAAAGAAGAAAAAAGGAAAAACCTTGCCTCTGAACAGCATCCAGACAGTGATTAAACTGAAAAAACACAATAAAGATAAAATAACAAAAATACAAATCATTTGTAGGTGACAGGGTTAGGGTTATTTGTATGTGATTTCTTTTGCTTTTCATCAGGATGTGGCACAAATCAAGATCCTTGTCCTAAAATACAGAATTGTCTTCTTGAAAACCCGACCTGAACTAAAAACAGATTGCAT
>OX442361.1:4681403-4707963 GCA_949357725.1 Hyperoplus immaculatus
TTGTGTGATGATAGAAAAAAGGAGGATGAGGTGCTGCTTCATAAAGCAATATCAGTTGTATAGATTTTGGCCTGGTTGTTTTGTGAACGGGAACAACAAAACAGTAACAATGCCATGTGTGTACATCTGATTGATGAAGCTGTTCTGAGGTCAGCTGTTGTGTCACCACTCATAATCCTCCTTGAGTCCCCAATAAACCTGGATAGCTGAATGCCTAGGGAGACACAAAGGGCTGTGTGTGTGTGTGTGTGTGTGTGTGTGTGTGTGTGTGTGTGTGTGTGTGTGTGTGTGTGTCGTTTAAAATAAATCAGCAGCGGCTTCTGGTAGATTGACCTCCCTATTCTTCCACGTCCACACACACACACACACACACACACACACACACACACACACACACACACACACACACACACACACACACACACACACACACACATACACAAGCACACACACACACACACACACACACACACACACACACACACACACACACACACACACACACACACACACACACACACACAGCGGTAAGGGTCTTTTAAGCCATCAAGCCTCCTGGTGAGTCAGTCTCAGACAGTTGAGCTCGGGGTCGTCACTACTGTATATCACTATGAAGGAGGAAGCAGAGGGGATAGAGAGAGGACAAGACAGAGCCAGGGCACTTTGTCTGTCAGGGGGAAACCATTGTGTCAGCATCTATGAGCCCATAACGTATGTCCTTCTCCACTCACACACCTCAGACGGCCAGTCAGAATTGGCCTTGCTATCCGAGGCATGTCTGTCAAGTTTTGGGGTGTAAATGAGAACGCTTGTTTTACATTAGGAAGATATACAGTTTATATAATTTAATAGCAGTGGCCTAGGAGATCCTTTTTTTGGCAGAGTGTTTTACAGTTTGGTTGTGTAAGAGGATAATTCAAGGAAATAGGTTTTTTATAACACGGAACAGATCCTGGATCTGTATTTCATGTAGGGATCAGTTGTACGATTTTGATTTGTTGATGCTTTAAGATATACAGTAAGTCTTACTACCAATGCAAGGGGGTGTATAGAAGATGTATAGAAGTGCCCCCCCCCCGACCTGTTTGTGGTTATAACTCATTTCAACTGTCCATTTATCCATCCTTCTCTGGCTTGGCATTTTCATTGACTCACCCCTTCACTAGTTCTTCTCGCAAACAAATCCCTCCATCCATCAAATCCTCCCTTCCTTGTCTACAGTCCGGTCACATCTTCCTTTACCTTTATCCTTCCACTCTTGCTCTCTTTTTTCCCCATCTCCCCTTCCCTCGACACTCCATCATTTGTTCTCCTGCCTCCCCGAAATGTTTCTGAGAAAGTCATCACGAAACAGACAGGCAAATTCATGCTGCTTTGGACCATTTACTTGTTGTGTTAGGCTACGGTGAGGGTGTTGGTGTGTGTGTGTGTGTGTGTGTGTGTGTGTGTGTGTGTGTGTGTGTGTGTGTGTGTGTGTTAATCTGGAAGCAAGATTGGATCAGTGTTTTAGGAGCATGAGTCATTAAAGGAGGACAAAAAAATGAATGGGAGCCACATGGATAGAAAGACACACTGGCTTCGCTCACACTGACACACACACACACACATGCATTCATTTGGATAAATGCATTTTTACAACCCATTTCTTGTTGTTTGTTAGCATTTGTCTCAGATGAGTAACTCTTACTAAAGCAGCTACTGCACATACAGACACACACTCTCTCTCTCTGTCTCTGTCTCTGTCTCTCTCTCTCTCTCTCTCTCTCTCTCTCTCGCTCTCTTTCTCTCTCTCTCTCTCTGGTTTTTAAACATCTGGCAGCCAGCCCATAGGGGCGCCACCACTGTCACTAGACATTGTGGTGATATGTGTGATCTGTAATGTATTTGATAATGTCATTAAAGGCCCGTTGTGAGCCAGATGGGACATATGGAATACGTGTTAACTTGCAAGAGGGTTTTTTCTCTTTTTTTTTTTTTTTGGAGGGAAGGAGAAGTAATATTCATGCAGCATTTGTTCCTATAGTACCGACAGCCTCACACATGACAGGTACTCACTCCAGACATGCACCGGAGAAAGAGGAGAAAGCAGCAAACAGATGGGGAAGGTATAAGACACAGGGGGGGGGGAGAGATTATATTAAAAGCTATCATTGCAGAACCAATATGATGTGCTTTTTTGCCTTTTCTCTATTGGGAAAAACATTGGATTTTTATACAATTTGAAATGTAACAGTTTTTTGTTTATTTTCTCTTTTTTTATGAACATACACATTTCTTTATTCTTCTGTTACTGCTTTAAAGGAATAGTTCAACATTTCATTATTTTTTTTTAAATCTTTTTGCCTCACTCTCCAGCTTTAGAAAAGGTGACAGCAACCGTGAGACGGTCACGCATGTATTCGGTTCTAAAATGACATGGTAAATAATCAAGTCACAAGCACAGGGGAGCGTTTGGTGATGTTGTAAAGTTTATCTTTTGACTTGGCTCCGCTTGACTACCAGTGTTAACTCCAGCTAACCTGGATGAGCAACCTTTGACCACATATCAATGGATGCACAGTTACAGGAACATAAGAGTTAACTGTGCAGAAGCCATTTCTCACATCCCTACTTGATGATCAGTTCCTATCAGATCATTGGCCTGCTCATCTGAACTTGCATCATACATACACATTCATTCGAACACTAGTTCAAATATGCCTGCTGATGGGAGGTTGCAGAGAAGACAAGAGAAAAGCAGCGTTTATTTCAGTGACCCCAGGGTTCCCGAGATGAGAAATGATGTTGTGTCAGCTTGAGTCTTCATCCGTAGGAGTGTGAGACCTTTACACCAGGTTCAGCTACATTTAAGCTGGACGTGGTATTACACATGTCATTACGTAAACCCTACTGAATTGCTGCAGGCAAGAGCTGTTCTGTGGGCCATTACAAACACTGGACCTTCGCCAAGTTCCCCAAACCAAACCCTCCTATTCCCACCTTAATCTGTGGGAGCAGGGAGGATGGATGGATGAGGAGAGAGGGATGGAGAGATGGAGGGAGGCATACAGTATACGTGGGTGGAATGAGAGGGAGGGAGAGGGGGATCGGGATGATAGGAAAGTGTAGGAAAGCTGTAGAAAGAGAGAAGAAAAAGAAAACACTGTGCTTAAGGTCAAGCAGTCAAGCATTGAGCTGATAGGGGAGAGAGGGAGCAAAAGAGACATTCATTGGGGAACAAGTGAGTGAAGGAAAGAGGAGGGGGGAGGAGGAGGGGAAAGAACTTTGCACAGGGGAATCCACGGAGGAAAAGAAAGAGGGATGGATGGATGGATGAATGGAGAGGAGGAATAATGAGAATAGCAGACAAGGGCGTTGACCAAAAATCCCTGTGGATAGATCAGAGGTCGCTGCAACACACACAGCCTAGTGGAAGGATGTCAGCAGAGACATGAAACGAAACGACAGAGGAGTGTGAACAGGGCGGGGCTGTGAGGTGAGGCCAAAGGAACGAGGGAACAGTTTGTGGCAAATGAAAAAAAGAAAAGGGTGCCATGTGTCCTTCGGTTTGTGAGGTTTTCCCCGACTTTACTGTGACATACCCCACCAGGATTCAGCTGTCAAAGGCAGATTAGGTCCCTGAAGTATGTGTGTGCGTGTGTGTGTGTGTGGGTGTGCGTGTGTGTGTGTGTGTGTGTGTGTGTGTGTGTGTGTGTGTGTGTGTGTGTGTGTGTGTGTGTGTGTGTGTGTGTGTGTGTGTCTGCGACTGTCCTTGTGAAATAGGAGGAGATGGGGGGTCGTTTTACTATTTTATAACTCTGTCCACGCACACATACAAAAAAAAAAAAAAAGCCACACAGCACGGACATTTGAATAATTCAATGTGGTGTCTGCCCTGGTCCTCACTGGCTGACTGACGGTGGCCCTGCAGGCTTATGACAATGCCACACATACACACACACACACACACACACGCACACACGCGTGTGCGCACACACACACACACACACACACACACACACGCGTGCACACACACACACACACACGTACACACACACACACACACACACACATACACACACACACACACACACACACACACATCTATAGCACACACAAACTTCTCATTATTCAATTTTTCTGTCCTGTAGTTACACAAATATGTGTGTCCTTCTGACCCACACACACTGTTGTTATTCAGTAGAGCAGATGTGTGTAAATGAAGGAGGAAACAGTATTCACTCCGTGTCTGTCACCTCTGACTTTCACTGGGATCTGAGATCATTTGAATCACATGTTGGCCTGCTTGGAATTCTCCTTGTAGTACTGGTGTTACATAAGAGTTATTGTAGTTTGTTTTTGGTGTGTTTGTGTGTGTGTGTGTCTGTGTGTGTGTTTTTGTGCAGGTGTGTTAATAATTAGATGTATCTGCCTGTGTTAGGAGATGAGGCAAGCTGATACCAGGAAGACTGGTCTGAACAGATGCTTAACTCTACACCTCTCTTCTCTTGTTCTCTCACTCCTTCAAACAGACACACATAATACCCTGAGCTGGGTTGTGCTGGCTGTACTCCATTAGCTGATTGTGGCAGAGGCCTTTTAGAGAGAGAGAGACAGTTAGGAGTGAATTTAAGGAGTTTAAGACAGAGATGCTACGTGTCACATTACACCTCCTCAGTGTAGAGTCAGACCCTGGAGGGGTGGTTTCCATATTGGTACAAAAAAATATATCCCTGCGTCAATTGTAGTATGCTGAAAATACCTAAATGCCCCACTAACCCCAATAGCATTTTGCAAGTATTCTGAGATCATTTCTTGGAGAGTTCTCGTAAAGATAATGACGGGATTCCAGTTTACTGAAGACATAGCAAAATGGCAGTTGCAACCCTTTGGTGGAAACTGACCCTGCGTTCCAATCCCCATACTTCCCTACTGTTTAGTATGACAGAAAAAGATGTAGGATGTCCCAATACATGCACTTCAATTGTAGTATGCTGAAAATACATAAATGCCCCAGTAACTTCATTATTTGATTTTTTTTCTCTCTCCTGTGGCCCTAAAACTCTTCTGTACTTTAGTATGTAGTGTAGTCAAAAGAAAAAGTATGTGATTTGGAACGCAGGGTGAATCTGTTCCTTTTTCATGACCAACATGTATACGGAAGAGGATGCCACAAATGATAACATACAAACAACATGATCAAAGAGCCAGTAAACCACAACAAGGATAAAACATTCACACAAACACACACAAAGTAAATCAAAGACTCATATTGTATGCACACTTGTATGTGCACACACATGTAAGTGTGTGTGAGAGTGTGTGTGCGTGTGTCTGCACACCATTTTCTGAGGAAATGTTCCAGTGCGCGCCAAGGGAAATCAGAAAGAGCCCGCCAGCCCCCTAACCCCTTAGAGTGAGACTTCATAATTACACTTGTACACGCCGACACACCAACACACACACACAGACACACACACACACACACACACACACACACACTTGTAATTACAGTCCGCTACCACAATCCCATTAAGTCTTTGGGGCCCTTTCGGCATTTTTCCATCATTTAACTGGTCACAGTTTCTGGTATTAAGGGCATGGGTTCACTGGGTCTGACTTTGTGCCGTGCACCTAGCGGGTCACGGGTTCAATTCCCAACGGACCAAGTAGCCTGCCCCTGTTCCTGTAAGTCAGAAACCCCTTTCATCCACATGCTGTCACCCCTGTTTTTAATGGATAGCTATCGAGGGGAAAATGGCAGAGTAGACACACACACACACACACACACACACACACACACACACACACACACACACACACACACACACACACACACACACACACACACACACACACACACACACACACACACACACAAACATACACGCTCACTTCTAAACCAAGCAAACATCTATAAATGAGTATCCAAGCAAGTAATTGCAAGGCCTCTGGCTCTGTTGTACGAGGTCTACTGCTCTCTGTATTAAACACTGGCTGTTGTGTTGTCAGCACTGATGCAACATAACAGAAGAAGTGTTACTGCACCTATAAGGGGAAACAGCCTTTGAGCCCGTCTAATGAAACAACAGGAGAGATGATTTTGCTTCTTTCATCAGTATATCATTGGGAGAGGGTGGTGAGCCCAATAGAGATGGCAGTCACAGACAGACAGAGAGAGAGACATGACACTCTGTCAGACAGGCAGAGATATAAAGTCCCAGTGTCAAGAGACATAAAGAGTGCTTCTGGCCATGTGCGCTTGCATTCAATTTTCTTTTTATCTTCTTTTCCCCTTCTTTCAGAGGAAATCATTTTGTGTGTGTTTTGTTGTTTGTGTGTGTGTGTGTGTGTGTGTGTGTGTGTGTGTGTGTGTGTGTGTGTGTGTGTGCGTGCGTGTGTGTGTGGGGAATGCGGGAGCTCAGAGGCCACTTGGAAAAGACGGAGTGTGTGATCCGTAGTGTTTGAATGTGAGACAGTTGTGTCTGGCAGCAGTGTGTTTTTTGAGTACTGTGTGTGTGTGTGTGTGTGTGTGCATTCAGACAGTGTGTGTTTTTCTTTGCTCTATGTGCATGAAGGATTATGTTTTCGTGTGTGTGTGTGTGTGTGTGTGTGTTTAAATCGAGTGGACGTGAGAAGAGGATGCTATCCCACATACTTACACCCTTGGTTTATTACACAGTGCATGCCCTCAGACACTGTGTGTGTGTGTGTGGTGTGTGTGTGTGTGTGTGTGTGCGTGCGTGCGTGCGTGCGTGCGTGCGTGTGTGTGTGTTCCTTTTGGAACGGAAAAAGTATAGCTGAGACTTGTCATGTCAGGAGTGTTGCACACATTTAGTCATAAACCATTCAGAGCAATTCATTCAGTATTTGTGGGAAAATGTCGCTCAAAAGTACAAATGTGAGCCTCATGGGGGTGCTAGAAAAAAAGTTTGGGAACTCATTTCTCTAACAGCACTGGATACTGTTACAGGTTATTATGCCTTCTGCCCTTTCTGCAGAGGGTTACAAAGCAATCCTGTAGCCAGCTTAACAGTACCTACAGCCATTAATGCAGTATCATTTAACCTGCCTCTTCTTCTCTCCTATAGGTTTTCCACGCCAATACTGACGCCACGGAGGTCGTTCTCAACCGCATTCCACAGCCGGTGCTTGCTCGCTTCGTTCGCATCAAGCCTCAGGCCTGGAAGAACGGCATCGCTATGCGCTTTGAGCTGTACGGCTGTCAGATCACGGGTAAGAAATATGAAGAATCTGTGTGTCTGTATGGTAGCTTCTCAGACTTTTTCTTCAGGGCCTGTCTCCCTCGTGGGACTCACTCTTGTGAAAACACCAGAGTCTGAGTGATATACAGGCTTTTAACATGGGGTCATAGGGTGGTTCGGATCAAAAAATAACTTGGTGAATAAACAACTGCCTAGAAGAAAAACAGAAGCTGCCAATGTGAAAGGGGTTTCTATTTTTCCTCTTTACTCATAGATTCGAGATAAATAATTCTACATTTGTCCATTTATCAATCCATCCAATGCTTCTATATACAGTATGTACACCCTGCTACTTTCTGTCGTCTAATAATTGCCTTTCTTTCACTTGCCGAACACTATTGTGCACTCACGATCTTGCCTCTTTTGATATACATATCCGCCCTCTCTGTCTCCCACACACACACACACATAAAAAACACACTCACTCCTAATAGAATAATACTAGAGTGTGATGTGTGGGTGATAACATCAGAGAGTAACGGGCTCTCAGCTTTCATCTGCAGCCCTGGCAAACAAACACGATTTCAACCAGCATAATCAGCTCAATACTATAAATAGAGAAAACTTAATTAGACCGTCTGTGTGTGTGTGTGTGTGTGTGTGTGTGTGTGTGTGTGTGTGTGTGTGTGTGTGTGTGTGTGTGTGTGTGTGTGTGTGTGTGTGTGTGTGTGTGTGTGAGTGTTCCAGCTCCACTGTATCATTATTAGGTTAGGGCCTCTCTCTGCTGCCATTGTAGTGGCCATTGAGAGGGACAGATATGCTCTTATCTCAGAAGGCTATTTCAGCACCCACACAACTCACTATCACACCAAAACAATATGGCACTGGCTTGTGTGTGTGTGTGTGTGTGTGTGTGTGTGTGTGTGTGTGTGTGTGTGTGTGTGTGTGTGTGTGTGTGTGTGTGTGTGTGTGTGTGTGTGTGTGTGTGTGTGATTGTGTGTGTGTGTGTGTGTGCTTGTGTATGTGTGTGTGTGTGCGTGCATGCGTGTGTGTGTGTGTGTGTGTTTGTGTGTGAGTGTGTGTGTAATAGAGAGAGATAGAACAGACAATAGGGATGTGGCATATATCAGGTATCGGGGCATCTCTGTTCTTGTCTACCAATTTAGTTATTTTTTACCCTGTTGCAACACCTGAAATTGCATTATATATCACCCGTACTTTTTTTCACTATGCTCTACAGCAGTGAGACCCAATGCCAGGCTTCTTTTCGGCCATTTTCTGTCTGCCTGTGTATTACCTTTATCTCTGCTGCTCTTTGTAATGTCTCCAATCCATCATGGGGCTTACGACAAACACTGGCTTTATATGCAAAAGCTCCACAGTTTCATGACTACTTTGCCCTTTTGTTTGATAGACGGACTTTGTTACTTTCTAGATGAGTAGAGGGGAGGAGAAACCTGCACGGTCTCAATAAGATCGATAACATGTGTCCATAACCCTGCAGAGAAAAATGTAATAACCAAACATATACCCACTTATAGCTAGACAGTAACTTTCCTCTTTTCTGCTCTCCCTGCTCATAGACATACAGTATTGGCACGCACACACACGGAACACACTGCCAGAGGGGGATGTGGATAATGCCCTACACAGGTCTATAAAGGCAGCCATAAAGCAGTCAGTCGGTGGCATGTCATTAACTTAAATCACACTTTTATGTCTCTCCCTCTACTTTTTCTCTCTTTCTACCCATCCCTCTTCAGAGCCGCTCAGTTTTTTTCTCCTCTCTCCCTCTGTCCTTCTATCGCCTTTGCTGACAGCTCCCATTCCCCACCTTTCTCTGGCTGTCTCTCATTTTCTCCTACCGGTCCCGTCCCTTGAATCTTCCCCTTGTCCCTGCCTCATCCAGCCCTCTATCCCTCCATCCCTCCATCCCTCCTTCTCTCTTTCCTTAATCTCATTTTAGTTTAGCCCTGCGGCACCTATCAATCATTCATTTTTTAGCACCTTTATCGGGGGAGTTTTTTCTCACCGGGCTTGTGTACCGTGCGTGTTTGTAAAAGCTATACCTGTGTGTGTGTGTGTGTGTGTGTGTGTGTGTGTGTGTGTGTGTGTGTGTGTGTGTGTGTGTGTGTGTGTGTGTGCGTGTGTGCGTGTGTACTGTGTGAGTGGGTACTGCGTGTGCATGTGTATCGACTAGGTATATCCTCAGTGGCGTACTTTAGAGCTTTTGTAAGAGCCTCTTATCAGGAAAAGCACATGTGTGGGCCCAAACATCACAGCCTGTGCGAGTGGAAGTGTGTTTCAACGTGTGTGTGTGTGTGTGTGTGTGTGTGTGTGTGTGTGTGTTCTTTGTTTGTGTTTGGGAGTTTTAAGGGCTCCAATGCCGAGTGAGTGATATCGAGGCATTTGTGCAACTGTGATCTCCAGAGATGATATTCTACCTGACTCCTTCTGCACCTCTGTATTTAAAAAAAAGCAGCTGCAGACAGGGGTGTAGCACAACACTCTGGGTCCTATACATAGGCATTCTCGGTGGGCCTCATTTCCCCCCTTCAATAATTACGTACTGTATGTTAAAAATAGTTGAGCCTTCAACTGTTCACACGAGTCTGTAGCATCTATTAGAGTAGTCACTGAGAACTGTTCATAACATGTTGAACAGTAATAATAATCACTTGTATGGCGTTAGGTCTGCAAAGTTAGAAATGGGCCGATATGAACCCTCCTTACTTAACATAGTGTACTTTACTCTAGCTTAAAGGAATACTTCACCCATACGGAACCGGCGTTCTATCATTATAAAATCACTATTATAATATAATGAATGAGGTTTTTCTTCCCTCAGTCTTCCCTCAGTCTTCCCTTGGCCCAGCTGTCCTGTTAATCCTAATCCTACATTTTTCTTACTGTGATGTCACAGTAAGAAAAATGTAGGGTTAGACAGTGAGACCATAACACACTCTTTCTGCCTTTTCTCAGGCTAGGATGAACCAATTTAAAAATGTTTTGCACATTTATACTAAATAGGATCTCAGAGTTCAATACACCTTCATATTCCCACCGGTGAAGTAGGTCTTTAACTAAGGTTAAATGAGCTGCTTTTCCATTTTTTTTATAATGTCTTCCCAATGAAATAACTTTTCCATTTTCCCGCACTCCAACGCCTATGACTTGAAAATAAAGAAACATAGAATAAACCATATACGACAATAGACTTTCCTTCCAGCAGTTTCCATCCCTGCGTTCCAATCCCCATACTTCCATACTATTTAATATGCCAGAACAATAATTAGGGTGTCTCAAAACATGGATGTCAATTGTAGTATGCCGAAAATACCTAGATGCCCCACTAACCCCACTAGCATTTTGGATTATTCGTCTTTACTCTTGACATTGCTCAACAGAATGAAAAATAAATCTTCCTTATCTGAATTTTTGTTTTCTCCTGTGGCCCTCAAACTCTTCTGTACTTTAGTATGTAGTGTAGTAAAAAGAAAAAAGTATGTGATTTGGAACACAGGGCATGTATTTTTCTATCCCGGGCGTCTATAGCTCCTGTTGTTTTTTGTGGATTCATTATTCAGTATAGAGAGGTGGTGCGGTTTGCAAGACGTCACAGCATTAAACATTCATCTCCTCCTGGACCCTGAAGAATGTCACCATCAATCACCGTCACCCTTCACTGTCAATCTGCTCCTCCTCTGTCTTTTCACCGCCACCTCTCTTTATCCTTCTCATTCACCCGCTCTCTCCACAGTCCACTCCTCTCTTTGACCTTTTAGTCCATCTCTTCATCGCCACCATTGTCCCTTTCATCTCTCACATCTTCTGTCTTTTTTTTGTGGCTTATTTTATCCCAAATTTCTTTTTCACAAGGTATATTCTCAAATGGAATTGGTAACTTTGTTTTGTTCCAATTGTGTTTGTTTTGTGTGTGTGTGTGTGTGTGTGTGTGTGTGTGTGTGTGTGTGTGTGTGTGTGTGTGTGTGTGTGAGTGAGTGTATGTGTGTCTGTGTCTGTGTGTGTGTTTGTGTGTGTGTGTCATTATTCATGGTAGATAACACATTCTGCCGCTTGTTAGACTACAACACATTTGTCGGTATAATAAACAGGATCCCTGTGATCTGCAACATGCTTTCATTTAGTTCTTCCATTGGTGTGTAGTTCTCCTGGCTCAATTCCCTGTGCAGAACCCCCACCCCCACACCCCCACCCCTTTGGTAAAAGTTATGCATCAACTTACCAGCAGCGGAATAAAGGAAAATAACCAAAAAGAGTTGATGGGAGCAGCGGAGTGCAACACAGCAGCAACAGTGTGTGTCACTATCCATAGTTTTTTTTGCTCGGAGATGAGTTGAAAGGGGGAAGCCAAATTATCCCTGACCCTAATAGTCCCAGTCATTCATGAAGAGATTTTGAGTTATGAGATGTTTCGCAATGCAGCGATCTCATTTAGCCGGACTGCATTTACAGAGAAAAGAAAAAACAATAAACATTTTGGTCTGTGTCCTCCATTAACTGAAAATCAAATAGCCTGGAAATGATAATAAAAGTAATAAAACGTATATGCCCGTTTAAACTCCCCTCTCTTCAGACCATTTCCAAAGCAGTTTTCTGTCTATCCTCCAGCCTCATGGCAACCTCTAATTTCATTTCACATTTTCATTTCACAGACTCTATAGCTATATAGAATCCATTCTGGAAAAAAATAGTTTGGTTCACTTTCTTTTTGTCAGTTTCATTGCATTGCTGTGTGGTAATGCAGCTGCACCCAGAGACCATTTTTTTTGAAAAACAGCTTCATAGTTTTCATTTATTCTGTACTTATGAAAGTCTTTCTCATTCCATTCCCCCTTCCAGATGCCCCCTGCTCTGAGCTCCAGGGCATGTTGTCTGGTCTGCTCCCTGACTCCCAGATATCTGCCTCCTCCATGAGGGATATCCACGGCTCCATGGGGGCGGCCAGGCTGGTGGCCAGTCGCACAGGCTGGTTCCCCAACCCCACACAACCAATAGTAGGAGAAGAGTGGCTACAGGTAGGCTATCTTCTTCTTCTTGATTTACATTGTAGTGCATGTTATACAAGCAGTGATTCCCAATACGGGCCTTGAGATATTTCCACAATAATAGGATTTATTTCACCTGCATTTTTTCCCCTATTATATAAAAAAAATACATTTTAAAGTGAGTAGGCACCAGTCATGCAATTTCATCCAAAACATAAAAAATAGATAGAACAAAATGTATATCTGAGCAACAACATAGGCTTGATTGATGCCTATGTTTAAAACATGTAAGAATGTGTCAAATTAAAATGTAGGCATTGAAATTGGCAACCAAGTCCCCTCTTATACAAAACCATGTTGCTTTTTCCCCCATTTTCCCATTGTAGTTCTTAAGCCTGGCAACTTAATACAAGTCCTGTAATGGAAAACCAGCTTGGATCAATTGTGTGGGTTGTATGGGGCAGGGGGTTTGAGGAAAGGTATTGGCTCCTGTGATAGTAGAGTGTGAGCTAACAATAATAAATATGTGTGTGTCCGTGCTGCAGGCAGACCTGGGCGTGCCCAAGACGGTGCGGGGCATTATTACCCAGGGTGCACGGGGGCTGGAGGGTAGCACCAGCGCTGAGAACAGAGCGTTTGTCAGAAAGTACAAACTGGCGCACAGCTTGACCGGCAAAGACTGGACTTACATCATGGACATCAAGACTGGCTTTGCTAAGGTAAGAGGAGAGGAACACACACACAGGCACACACACATACAATCACACACACATACACACACATACACACACACACTATATCTGCCCAGTCTGACACATACATATGTACTCCTGTCTGATTGTCACTCTCAGTTCTACCTCATTTGTACTTTATTTATAGATGCCTTTCAACTAAATCCTTCCCTGCTCTCACTCTCTCTCTGTCTCTATTTCACTCTCTCTGTCTATCTCTCTCTCTCTCTCTCTCTCTCTCTGTATTTCACTCTCTCTTGGCCTTGTCAATTTCAGGAGGGAGAAAAAAAAACATTTTATTACAGCACCGGCTCTGCTAATAATTCAATTTAATCGCCTCACTCCTCATTCTCCCTGCTACTGTCTATGCTATCTCTCATGTCCAATGTACACTCCCCCTCTCTCTTTCTCTCTCTTCTGCTGCTTTTTGTCTCCTCCTCTCATTCACTCATCCTCTATTTGTCTCTCATGGGTGTTAATTAAAAAAATGTCTCTTCTGCCCCAGCGCTCCACAGTGTAATGCACTGTGAGAGCGGGGCCCCGCTTTAAAACTCTCTTCTCCTATATAGAGACTGCTGTCTTAAAGCACTTTAATAGTACTACTGAGCACTGAGGCTTTTCTACCCATGTTCAAAAACCCTGTTCTCTCTCATCTGCCTGTCTTCTTACATTAGCGTCTCGGGGAATTCATAATACGTTTTCATAAAAGGCCAGAAATGGGGAAAGACATGAGACCCAATCCGCTTAATGTAACCAATATTACAACATTTTGAGAGCGTTTGCTGCAGCCTAGTGAGCTTGCAGCTTGTAATAAATCTGGTGTTTTTCGCCAGAGGCTTCTGCAAAAAAAAAATGTTTTTACTGGAAAATCAAAGGCAACACAGTCTCTGTAGTTGTTTTTTATTTTTATGACACCTGTCATACTGTGCTTAGAAACAACGCTGATTAGGAGTGTTTTACAGCGCATGTGACGTTGGTGAGACAGGCTCATCATTTTGTCCTTGTTTTTCAATGGGATGTTAGCTGGTGGTGAGGTGTCAAGTTTAACCGCCTTCTGCAGAGCCTACTGTATGTCATTCTCTATATTGTTTCAGGACACTCAATCCTCAGTGCTGTCTCCACCACGCAACAATGTATTACTGCGCCCACTGCCAAGCTCCTCACACTCATTATTGTGTGACACGGCTCAGATAGATTTGGCTTAAAGGCAAACTGTAGGACAAACCTTAAGACTTGGAACACTTTCTCCTTTAGAGAAAGTGTATTGTGATATGGTGAAGACCCACCATGGATCTCACTATCTGCTGAGCTACAGTCAAAAGCACATTATGTAACATTTCGTCAGCCCCTTTACTCTACTCTACTTTACTCTACATCTACTCTATTCTGCATCTACTCTACTCAACATCTACTTTACCCTACTCTATAACCCTTAAAATATGACTTAGGCAATTATGCTATAAGGCTAACGAAAAGTAGATGTAGAATAGAGTAGATGTAGAGTAAAAGTAGAGTAGTGTATATACGATTTAGGCAATTATCCTAACTTGACTATGAGACTTTCTCTGACTTTGTCATGTACATGTAGTATACACTGATGTATATGTAAAGGATTGGGGTCGGGGATTTTTCAGCCAAATTCTAAAGGATGTGACTGTTTCCCCACGTAGCTGAGCAAACCTTACCTCATGCAATCTGTATACCTGTCAATCTCTACGTCACATGTGTCACTGCATTGCACATCTGCAGCTCACTTTAACAACACTGACACACTTAACAAGACATTTCTGAAAGTTACATCTTCTGCATTTTTTAAATGATAAAAGGAGAGCGCTCTGTGTAACTGTTTAAGCTCCTATAACAACACCATGGCCATACATAACACCTTTGCCTCTGTCCTCTTAGATTTTCGAGGGGAACAGCCACTACGACACTCCAGAGGTGCGGAGGTTTGATGAGATAGTGGCTCAGTTCATCAGAGTCTTCCCAGAGAGGTGGTCTCCCGCTGGGATCGGGATGAGGATGGAGGTCCTTGGCTGTGACCTGCCCGGTAAGAACACACAAGCGCATGTGTTAGATAAGCAGAAGGCTACACACACACACACACACACACACACACACACACACACACACACACACATACAAACTAACAAACACACACACACACAGAGACACACACACACACATACATACACACACACACACACACAGATGTGCTCACAACAACATACTAGCCATAATGTGTGTTTGTCTACATGCTTATTCAGTGACACCACCCTCCTTTGTTTGTGATCCACACATACAGATGCCAATCAGCCTTGATAAAGTATCATCATTATTATTTTTATGATATATCTGTGTATAATACATGATCCATAATTAAAACATAATTACTAAAAAACATTAGTGACTTAACTGTGCTGTTTACATCACGCCATCAGTCTCTCTGACATCTGCATTTAGTGTTTTTTTTGTGTGTGTGTGTGTGTTGGATGCGAGTTTGTGAAGATTACGAATGTGTGCATGCTTACTTTTGTATTTATATTTGCCATTGAGTGGGACTTTATGTATAGAGTGTACATGTACAGTATGTGTGCTTGGGTGTGTGTGTGCATATGCCAACTTACATGCTTGCTGCATAGTACAAGTTAATCATGCTGCTCTATAGGAGGTATTGCAGCCTGTCTGGACAGGGATTAACATGTCTAGGTCATGGGACTTTTACTAATAGTGGCCAGCTGTGTGCTTGTACTGTAGCCTATTATGTTGATGATAAGATTGTGTTAGTGTTTAGGGAAGGTTTAGGTACAGTTCACAGTCTGCTGGGTCCTTGTATTAATGATCAATCCATTGTCTCATTATTTTCCATTATATACCCCCTCCCCCTCCCCCATGGGATTGGTGTAAACTGTTGCTTTTTAAAGAGTGACGATTTATTGTTGCGAGTGATGAATGCAGACCATTACTGTATATGTATCTTTATTGAGCTGTGTAAGTACCATTCATTACAATGGGTCGCTGTTGTATGGAGCTTGTTAGCTGTAGCAAGCAAATTATTCTCAGCTGCACAATAACTTCAATAACAAAGCGGGCCATTGTACATCCTCCCCTCCCCCCCCCCCCCCCCCACACACACACACACATGTATTACTTAACTTGACCACTAATGACGTGCTGCATAAATAAGAAATGATTGTGGTTATCTCACTATGTTGTGAAATCTGAGCCCTTATACAGTATCAATAATCATGTAGGCGTACCTTAGAAGTAATTCTATTTCAAGGTTTTATCTGGGGCAGATCCTCTCATCTCATCACCTATTCTACTGTATGTGTCTTCACATGACACTGGCTCAGTCAGGTTGTGACATGTGAGAGGTGAAGACAGGTACAGGTTATGACACGTACCTGTCCCAGTGGACATGAAGTGGGCTGTTGGCTGCAACCATCCCATTGATGGCCTGACCCTTAGAAGTCTGAGTTTCTGAGTGTGTGTGTGTGTGTGTGTGCGTGTGTGTGTGTGTGTGTGTGTGTGTGTGTGTGTGTGTGTGTGTGTGTGTGTGTGTGTGTGTGTGTGTGTGTGTGTGTGTGCTTGTGTGTGCTTGTGTGTGTGTGTGTGTGTGTGTGTGTGTGTGTGTGTGTGTGTGTGCTTGTGAGAGTGAGAGAGACAGGGAGTCCAAAGGGAACTACACTGTATATCCTAGAAGTGTCAGGACTATGCAAGAGGTTTGTGGTGATGGGGAGAACATTCTCTGGCTGTTATTACAGGTTCTAACAGGTTCTAATGACTATATTAAAACAAATGGCATAAGAAAAGGTCTTTGAGCACTGTGAAGCATGAGATAACACAGAAGATTGGATTAGAACGTTTAAGAAGCACGTCTCACCACCATCAATCATTGTGAAATGATGGCTTCACTTTCAAGTGGAAGGAGAACAGGTCGACAGGCTTACAGGCAATCATATACCTTTCACTACTGCCTACATCTTACAGTTTCTTGAATTAAACAGTGTGGTTCCAGACTCAGCTCTGATGTTCCTACTCCCCCTAGTTTTTTTTTAACTTGCTGACATTTCCCTTCATTCATGTTGAGTTATGGGTGTCATGCAGAAAGCAGAGTGTAACTTTCTGCACACATTATACAGTGTAAACACATCAAGGACAACACAGTGGCAGTGAAGTCTTGGCATTACATTATTACTGCAATTATCTTATTTTCACAAAATGGCAGCCAGAGATTTCTAATGCAGACATAAAGCAAATAGAGTCCAATTATGTCGACTGCATGAGACCTGTGTGATTGCACTTGCGTCATTTTACCTCCAATTCCAATTGCTTGTTGTTGCACCTAATGACATCATGCACGTCGTATCTGCAGCAACCATCTCCGCCATCACAGCACACACACACGCACACACACACACACACACACACACACACACACACACACACACACACACACACACACACACACACACAACACTCTGGGCTATAAGGCGTTCTCAGTGATTTTCTGCTGCTTCTGCTTGTCTGTGTCTGCTTGCCAGATGTTTGCCTCCTGGATGTAAACCCTTGCATTAGACATGATAGCAGCTAGTTCCTACTTCACATCAAAATCACTGCAAAATCCTGCTACCTTCCTAAATACCACACACACACACACACACACACACACACACACACACACACACACCAAGGTAATTCTGCATCTTGGTGGCTTAGAGCAAGTTGAATTTCAATTTGTGTGGTTTTTAATAGCCTCCCTTGTTAAGTGATGTTAGCATAATAACAATGAAAAACACATGGTCTCAACAGTCGTGCAGTCGCAATGATTTTGCCCATGCTACAAATTAAAATAGTAAAACAGAGAAACAATTCTGGCGGAACATAAAATAGACTTTGTTTCTCTTCTTGCCTGTGTCTGTGTGTGTGTGTGTGTGTGTGTGTGTGTGTGTGTGTGTGTGTGTGTGTGTGTGTGTGTGTGTGTGTGTCTATGTGTTGAGTCGTAACGGGAGATAAAATATTCAACAGAGTGCATCAGCTACAGTCCACCGAACACACATCTGTTTACACATACAGTAAGTCACAAAGGCACAAAACCCGCACAATTTCAACTCTAGTGGACCTCTACTTTATGTTAACACACACAAACACACAGAGCTACTGATAGGGAGTAAGATATAAAGTTGTACAGTATATAGACTACTACATACATAGTATATCCTATGAGGAACAGCCAGCATTCAATAGGGTAACAGCCCTGGGGAATATTTTTATTTTCACCAAGCATGATATCGGTCAAGTTCCCCCCACTTTAACAGGGACATCCTCCCTCCCTTTAAAGATGAGAGCCTTGGGATCATCCGTGTAGCAGTAGAGACACAGTCCCGCCTCTCTCTTCACAGCACCGCTCAGGAAGTGAGGGAGTGGATTAATAAATTGATGAATAAATAAAAGGAGACATCCACGGTGTAGGGCTGATGCTCACTGACACACACACACACACACACACAAACACACACACACACACACACACGCAGGCCAGCCATGGGCCTTTCTATTATTCAGTAGTTGGTTTCCGACCTCTGTTAGTATGTCGACATAAATAACAAACCTGGGCCCATTTTAAAATATTTGACATGGTGAAGTTATTTATTCAGTATTTGTTGACAAACCAAATGACTGCATACTTGTCAACTCATTCACAGTATTACCATGCGACGTACAGTATGTGTGTGTAAGCAGCATGTTGTTCCCACTAGTTTATTCATAACTCAGGAGTTGAGACAAAGACAATATGATACCATGTCAATCACACACACCTCATACTCGTACTCTTAACAAACTCACAGAGAAATGACTTTTCTATTACTGCCCCTGCATTGTTTTCACATTTTACAATGAAGCGCATTGACCTGGCCTCGGTGCTCTAAAAACAATTTCAGGCAATTTCAGGAAGCGCCCAATTACAATGAAGAATTCTGGAATTCTGTATACAGGGTGTTCAGAGGGGGGCACACAATAATACAGATTAGCATTTCATTATCGCACCAAAAACCTAAAAACCGTAAAAACGAAAGGCGGAATATCATTGTGGTACTTCCATTGTGATCATTCACGCTAGCTATACGGAGGCAACCTGTAATTCATGTCCCGTGACCCTGACTGTCGGATGTGAAGTGAGAGCTGCCAAGCTGCCAGTTCTGTTCATGTATTAAATGACTATCACAACATCTGCTGCCGTGCTCTCATCTCTTTCACTCCGCACATAGTTGTTGGCAAAGCAGGAAGGCACATTATGCACACACACACACACACACACACACACACACACACACACACACACACCACCTGGTTGGCATAAATACAAAGATTTGTTCTTAGTTGTGTAAATACGTGCTTAAGTTCATCCGCATTGGAAAGTGCAGTGTAATATGGGTGGGATACTTAGGGAGACTCTAATGGAGAGACAGTTGGAAACAGAGAGAGAGAAAGGAAGAGAGAGAGAAACAGAGAGAGAGAGAAAGGAAGAGAGAGAAAGAGACACAGAAAAAGAGAAACAGAGAAACAGAGAGAGAGAAAGGAAGAGAGAGAGAAACAGAGAGAGAGAGAGAGAGAGAGAGAGAGAGAGAGAGAGAGAAAGAGACACAAAAAAGACAAAAAGAGAAACAGAGAAACAGACAGAGAGAGAGAGAGAGGGAGTAAGAGGCTTTGTGTCAGAGTGCCTAAGAGCAGATTTGTCTTTATTCATCCTCTGCTGTTGTTGCTGCTCTTTGGATCATGGATCTTCACTTGTCACAAAAACCCCCTTAGACACGTGCCAAACACATTCTGACAAGAAGTGTACGCAGCGTACATACAGTATCTCACAAAAGTGAGTACACCCCTCACATTTCTTCACATTTTTCTTTATATCTTTCCATGGGACAACACTGAATAAATGACACTTTAATACAATGTAAAGTAGTCAGTGTACAGCTTGTATAACAGTGAAAATTTACTGTCCCCTCAAAATAACTCGACACACAACCATTAATGTCTAAACTGCTGGCAACAAAAGTGAGTACACCCCTTAGAAAAAATTTACAAATTGGGCCCAAAGTGTAAATATTTTGTGTGGCCACCATTATTTTCCAGCACTGCCTTAACCTTCTTGGGCATGTAGTTCACTAGAGCTTCACAGGTTGCAACTGGAACCCTCTTCCACCCATTTATGACAGCATCACAGAGCTGGTGGATATTAAAGACCTTGCGTTCCTCCACCTTCCATTTGAGGATGCCCCAAAGATGCTCAATAGGGTTTAGGTCTGGAGACATGCTTGGCCAGGCCATAACCTTTACCCTCAGCTTTTTTAGCAAGCCACTGGTCGTCTTGGAGGTGTGTTTGGGGTCGTTATCATGTTGCAATACCACCCTGCGGCCCAGTTTACGAAGGTTGAGTGCACATGGTCAGCGTCGTACACAGAGGTTGGCTTTGGAAAATAGACGTATGAGTGCTGCCAGCATTGCTGAAGGGCTTGAAGGGGTGGGGGGTCAACCTGTCAGTGCTCAGACCATACGCCGCACTCTGCATCATACTGGTCTGCATGGTTGTCATCCCAGAAGGAAGCCTATTCTAAAGATGATGCACAAGAAACCCCACAAAAAGTTTGCTGAAGACAAACAGACTACGGACATGGATTACTGCAACCATGTCCTGTGGTCTGATGAGACCAAAATACATTTATTTGGTTCAGATGGTGTTAAGAGTGTGGAGCGGCAACCAGGTGAGGAGTACAAAGACAAGTGTGTCTTGCCTAGAGTCAAGCATGGTGGTTGGAGTGTCATGGTCTGGGGCTGCATGAGTGCTGCCAGCACTGGGGATCTACAGTTCATTGAATTCTAACATGTACTGTGACATACTGAAGCAGAGCATGATCCCCTCCCTTCATAAACTGGGCCGCAGGGCAGTACTGCAACATGATAACGACCCCAAACACCCCTCCGAACGACCACTGGCTTGTTAAAGAAGCTGAGGGTAAAGGTTATGGACTGGCCAAGCATGTCTCCAGTCTTAAACCCTATTGAGCATCTTTGGGGCATCCTAAAACGGGAGATGGAGGAGCGCAAGGACTCTAATATCCACCAGCTCCTTGATGTCGTCATGAATGGGTAGAAGAGGGTTCCAGTTGCAACCTGTGAAGCTCTAGTGAACTACATGCCCAAGAGGGTTAAGGCAGTGCTAGAAAATAATGATGGCAAAACAAAATATTGACACTTTGGGCCCAATTTGGACATTTTTTCTTAGGGGTGTACTCACTTTTGTTGCCAGCAGTTTAGACATTAATGGCTGTGTGTCGAGTTATTTTGAGGGGACAGTAAATTTACACTGTTATACAAGCTGTACACTGACTACTTGACATTGTATCAAAGTGTCATTTATTCAGTGTTGTCGCATGGAAAGATATAATGAAATATTTGAAGAAATGTTAGGGGTGTACTCACTTTTGTGAGATACTGTACCTCTGTGTTCCAACCAAACCACAGTGAGTATCCCAAAAGAAGCGCTACATTGGGCAGACTACATCATTCTTCTTTCAGCTTTCTTCTGGTTAACGGATGTGTTGTTTGAAGTTGGGGGAAGTCATAGCGAAGAAAGGTGCCCGTTGACTGGCAGTGTGTCAGCTCAAAATCTCTGGGCGGACTGGGGAAATACCTCCAGAACTTAACTCTCAGGGAGTATCTGGACAGAACAAGACAGTGGCCAGTCCCAGAAAAGACATGGTTGCATTTGACATCCATTTTGTTGTTGAGAAATGCACACCGGGGCGAAATTTCCATACTAAATAAAAGTGGGTTTATAACTTGTGCTGTTATATACAGTATAGCATGGATAGCCAACAGCCTTCACTGCTTAAGTCTTTCACATGTTGATGATGTTGGACCTGGAAAACACACACACACACACACACACACGCACACACACACACACACACACACACACATTCATAACTTTAGTGGCACCCGGGAGGGGATGCTGTGTGTAGTGTTCTTGTTCTAGAAAATTCTAGAGGTGTTCTGCTATTCCAGGTTTCCAGCCAAGCGTTCAGGTTTCGCCAAGTGTGCGTGTGTGTGTGTGTGTGTGTGTGTGTGTGTGTGTGTGTGTGTGTGTGTTTTCCAAGTCCAACTTTCCTGATCACTTTCACATGTGAGCCGTGGCTTCAGCCCAGAGGCTTCATGTGATGGGTGGGATGTGTCCTGACTTACACCCACTCATGTCTCCTACACCCTCTGCTCCTCCTGCTCCTCCTATTCACACAGCAGAGATCACAGCACAGTCATCATAGAAAAACACTACTTTTAATCAAAATGACAGCAACCACAATGCACAATATTCTTAAGAAAAAACAAAGAAAACACAGAAGTAAGCTGTAAATGGAAGGCATTTTATTTATGCAATCGTACCTCATTATTACCCAATCAAGACGCATAATTACATGCAGTAAGTATCATCAATTCATCTTTGATAAGTGTTGCAGCCAAAGTCAATTATAATGAACTGAAAGATACCATATTAAATTGCTTGCTGTCAACAGAGGGGCTTGCTATAATAGTAAAACCACCAGATCAAACTTAAGAATACACACAGCTGGTTTTGTCATGTCAATTCTTAAAGGTACAGGCTGCGCTTTATAGCAACAGGTACAAACACATTCAAATTTTGGGGCGACTGTGGCTCAGTTGGTAGAGCGGGTCGGCCGATGATCAAAGGGTTGGAGGTTCGATTCCCGCCCTGACACCTGTGTCATAGTTGTTGTGTCCTTGGGCAAGACACTTCACCCACCTTGTGAATGTCGATAGTTAGCCTGCTATCGGTGTATGAATGTGTGTGTGAATGGTAACGTGTAAATGGGAACAGGTCTCCCTTGCAAAAGAGTCTCCGGACTCAATGGGATTTACCTGTATAAATAAAGGTAAAAACAAATAAATAAAAAAAGATGGAAAAACATGTTAGCGTGGGAGGTTGAAGATACAAATGTCTCTGGCTTCTGCCCTGACATCTCTGTGCACGCCCCTTGACTGCCTCCCCATCAGAAGAATATGTCACTCCCACCCCCTACCAAGACTACTGTAAGAAGCCCCTCCCCTCCCCATCACACACACACACACACACACACACACACACATCCCATCTATCCTACGTATTCACATTCCCTTTCACCCTGACCTAATTAGTCTCATTGATGTCTCTCTCTCTCTCTCTCTCTCTCTCTCTCTCTTATTGTTTCTACGGACCCTTTTTTCCTTTTTATTGTATCACACATATCACATTATTTCAAATGACTGTAAAGGCAAAAGAAAGCTGTTGCCAGGCCTAGCTTTACTTCAGAAGGTTTGGATATAGCTAAAATCATCTCACACCAAGAGTAAATGGTTCATGATGAAACGGTCAATCCAAACACACGGATCAGGTGTTGTACAATGTTCCAAACACATGCTGTCACAGTTTTTTTTAAAGCTTTTAGTTCCGGAAGAGATACATCCTTGGGAGTTTTTACAGACCACAGTCAGTACGTTCCCATGTGGTTATTGAGGGGAAGAAACAGGGGCAGAGGGGGCAGGGGGGACACTTGACAAATACAGCCATGTGCTCCATCAAACACAATAGGCCATGTCTGCGGTGGGGACCTGTTACAAAGATGTTCCAGTGTCAAGTGCCTGAAAGTCAAGAGCACCCATCCAGATAACTTCAACCGTTATTTTCTAAACCCACATACAATTGTGTTCTGTTCACTTGAGGAGGACAGTAAAGTGTATCGCTTCCTTCTCTCTTTTTCTTTGAGATATCACATATGGAAACACTCAGCATTTGGGCACTGGCTTTTTCCGCTGTGGGTGCGCGTGTGTGTGTGTGTGTGTGTGTGTGTGTGTGTCTGTGTGTGTGTGTGTGTGTGTCTGTGTGTGTGTGTGTGTGTGTTTCTGTGTGTGTGTGTGTTCATGTGTGCAAAAAGAAGCTAGTGCTCTCCCAATATAAATATTAAGGTCTGGCTCCGTCACCTCTTTGCAGTATATTCCAAGATAGACGCCTCCCTCTTTTTCCTCTATACTTCCTTTTTATTTTTATTTTCCTCCAGCCAACGTTCCAAACCTTTGTTTCAGTTTTGGTAACTTGTGCATAGATTAGGCTGTTGGGGCATAGGTTTGTATCCTCTTCTCGCTGATTCTGAGGTGTTAGAAGTTGATATGGTTGAATTCATGCAGACTAAGAATCTGAAATCGGTCTCAAGTGGAGTTATACGGCACATACTATAGTAGATATTACTATCTACATCATCCATCTATGTTATGCTAGTGGTTAGCTTATTTGTTGTTTGAAACTGCAGTGATGGTATTGAAGTTTGGAGAAACACTCATACAGACATTTTTTTACCCATGACACATAAGTGACGTACAGTCCATCAAACTATCATTTAATAAAGCCAGAAACTAATGATAGAGCGTTGGCAATTGTTTAAGCCGTATCACTGCTTGATGATGTGGACAGGATCTTTCTTTCTTTTTTTTCTTCAGAGCAGTTAATGGCATACTTAGCTTAATGCTTTCTGCCACACTTAAAACTCATTTCCTTTGTAGCCGACTACTGTTCACTGATGTAGTTAGCCATTCATTGCCAGCAGCAGCTTATTTTTATTATCTCGGTTGTGTTGTCGTACTTAGCTTCACACTCAAGGCTACAATTACAAGTCACATGCTGTATAGCTTATGGTGCTAAGTTGCACAATGTCGGCTAATGAGCAATTGACTGTCTGTAGTCTCCTGACATACAGAGCTTCTTTGCTTCAAGCCTCTCAACTTGTTTGTTTTATTGCCACACTCCAAGCTCCGTCATTGGTGGCTGTATAGCCTTTAACTACAATCATGTGCCTGGTCTTATACTACCAATATATTTTACAAGGTTACAGCACCCCCCTCCCCCCCCCCCAGTCATTTGACAGGCATTTGAAAACGTGTGGTCCGGTGAAGCACTTACCATAAAAAGCAGATACCATTGGTAGCTGTACAATGGGCCTAATTAGGCATTCATTTTTGAAAAGAGTTTCCTGCTGTATATAAGTCATTTTTCCATGCAGCCACTCAGCTACAGAAGAGGGAGTCATAATTAGTCCACAGCACTTTAGGCAACATGCAAATCAAACCTGCACTTTGGCGCCTTCTTTTTTTTTAAGTACAGTTGCCTGATTTGCCATTTAGATCACTGCCTGAATGATTTCCATCCCCCCCAAAAATACTCAACTTTTCCACCATCACTTCTCATTTGATATCATGTACAGAATATAACATTTAACAGCTCCATTCTTGATTAAAAAAAAAAGAAAAAAGTTGGCTTACCAGTTGCCAAGTTTCCATTCACTACCGCGTCCAAATGTAGTGCACACTTTAAGTGTTGCATATACACATGTAGTATTGACTGTTTTTTCCGACATTTGGATGGAAATCTTTGGAAGCAGCATATTGTTTAGGAATTATATCTGACCACATGACGTGCTGCGCTGTGCTGTTCTGTTCAGAGCTGCTGGATGCAGTTTTAAAGTTGTTCAAGTCAACAGAACACGGTGGATAGAAACATTTTCTTTTTCAAAAGGAAGGAATTCACAGTGAGTAGACAGATGGGCTAGTGGTATAACAGCCAATGCTCGTTATCCTGCAGCGGAGGTCCCTGCTATAAAGAGCACACACACGCAGAGTCTGCCATTCAGTCAGTCGATCATGTAGTCATTAAGCAAAGGAACCCCCCCCCCCACACACACACACACATGCACCATGTCTCCAATAATTTGTGTAGAGATGACATTTTCCCTTTTGCGCACACACACACACACACACACACACACACACACACTCCCATACTGTGTCAGTAGTCATTATTTAGGCTGACACAGGTAGATTTATACCCGGAGCTCTTTCCATAATTGAACAGTTTTCGTCGCTTTGTTTCTGCCTCGACCATGCTCAGTCAGCAGCTTTACAATGAGTCCCTGGGCCTGCGACAGAGTGTGTGTGTGTGTGCGTGTGTGTGTGTGTGTGTGTGTGCGTGTGTGTGTGTGTGTGCGTGCGTGCGTGTGTTTGTTTGCGTGTGCGTGCGTGCTAGGCGTGCGTGGTTAACCGAACGGAACACCTTTATAGTTTGGCTGTTTAAAACATCTCAGTGGAGTTCAGGATGACCCATCTTGCAGATGTAAACAGTGCTATGTTTCTTTGTACATCCCCTGTACCAGTCCTTATGTTTAAAACATGACTGACTGCGTTAGCATCCTCACTTTTGACCTGAGGCACTTCTGCCTTGCCCAAGTCAAATTCAGTTCAGCGAGTGAAAGTAAAAACTTCCCGTATACACAAGTTGAAAATTTGCTGCATGATAACTGCACATTAATGGATTTAAATTAAATTAAATTGAATTAAAACAGCATTCCATTTAAATTATTAGACTGCCCTTTACAGCATAAAGCTACAGGGAGGGCCTTGGTATGAGAGGGAAAGGGTTGTGATGAAGATGAAAGACTGAGAGCAAAATTGGATTAGACTAGAGAGTAGATGGAGTCAGAAATGGGCGGCTGACAGGAGCAGTGTGTGCTCGCTAATTAGGTAAAATGGTGGT
>OX442361.1:4708163-4713163 GCA_949357725.1 Hyperoplus immaculatus
CACATAATGGGAATTCAACTCCACGGCTATAGGTCAGCCACTGTCGAGCAAGTAGCCTTCCTGGGGTATATGTACTGTAGTTGTGTTGAATGCAAATACAGAATCGGAAACACAAAGCACATAATGGGAATTCAACTCCACGGCTATAGGTCAGCCACTGTCGAGCAAGTAGCCTTCCTGGGGTATATGTACTGTAGTTGTGTTGAATGCAAATACAGAATCGGAAACACAAAGCGCATTTAATAAAGCTCTGCTAGTTATCATGCTTAGCTCAGTCCATGTTCTGTCTATGCTCGCTCTCATTTATCATCCGTGCGGAGTTTCTCTTTTCAACTCCACAATATTTGCATTGGGCGTGATTTGATTTATGGAGATGTCATATTACATGAGCGCTATTGCCAAAACATCAACACACGATGGGAACTGTCCCAAAGCGCCATGCCCATAAAAGAAAGAGCCAGACACTGTGGTGTGGCTGTGGAATCTCATGAGAAAATGTAAAGAAAGAGTTTGACACGGTGCTAAATCTAAAAATCTGTCCCCTTCACAGCCACCACCCCCTCGCTGTCTGCTGTGTGCGGCTTTGAGCAGAGCCTGTGTGGCTGGATGGCTGATCCCCAGTCAGGTGTGAGCTGGTCCCTGCACACGGCCAGCGGCAGTTCAACCGGACACGGCACACATGGAAGCAGGCAGGATCTGGCACTGGGATCAGACAGTGAGTATATATACTGATTTGTTGGCAATCGATAACACACGATACATTCATAAATCATATAAAACATCATATAAAGAGAATATGTCGATGTAATATAAGATACTGTGGGAAATCTTTCTTCTTTTCTCTTTTAAAACTGGTGGTGTTAGGTCAGCTGCTCCCCAAAGTATGTGTCATCATTCACACATGTAGCATGGGAGGGTTTTTCAGTGATCATATCCAAGAAGGATTACCAATAATACATGAACATCTTGGTTGCTTTAGAAGCCAGCCAACTGACAAGCATTTAAAGGGATACTTCACCTTTTTTTCCCTGCAAGGCATGTAAGACCTCAGAGTCTTTGGAGCCTTTTCAATTTGAATTCATAATGTTGAGCACATCAGCTTAATGTACAAAGCATATGGCAATGACACTACTTTTTTAACACTGTGTTGGTGCTATTTTAAATTATTTCGATCTCTTAAAAAAATGTCACCAGCTGAAAAACCTGGGCGGGTCTTCTCAGCTCGACTCACAAATGCATTCAACCCTTTTGAAACCTGTGTGCCACATTAGAACCAATTCATTTTCCCAGTTTATTCTGCATTTCAAGACATTTCTCATTCTTTAAACACAGAAAATAAAGAGCACCATCATGTTGGGATGTTGGATTTTCCTAAGAACAAAGACTTCTGTTAATTAATGGCAAAGTGGGTTCCCCCCTTGGTGGAAATAGTTCATAACACAGTGCTGCATGGAGAGAACCACTATGATGCAAGGATTTCACTCTTATCTGCTCAAAGCGTACACAACAACTGAATTGGAGTTTTATTTTTAAAAAATGATATTGGGTTTAATAGCTTCCCTTTCCCTAACTAACCTAGTTGGATACGTTCAGTTTTTTATCCCCCTTTTTCCTCTTTAAGCCTTCTTTTCAGTCCACAACTTGCTTTTTCACTTTTTTTAAGTTTGACCATTTCTCCACGACCTTCTTCTTGTTCACTAGCTCATCCTACAGTTTATCAGTCCTAGTATTTCATGTCACATTCCAGCCCTCCAACTCCATCACTGTGATGGCCTCTCTCTCCCCTCTCTGACCTCTCTTTCCCTCGGTGCTACTTGCCTTTTTCCACATCTGTCCACCTTTTAATAAGACAGCATGAGGATAACAAGACTGTTTTATCCATCACACACACACACACACACACACACACACACACACACACACACACACACACACACACACACACACACACAGACCCATACGGCACACATAGAGACCCATACGGCACACACACACACACAACAGCCAGAGCAGTCTGATAAGTCAGATGATGGCTTTGACAGAAGTGCTGCCTTAGCTCTCCAGCTCCCCCCGGGGCTCCACCCACACACACACACACACACACACACACCACAAACACACTTACACACACACACACACACACACACACACACACACACACACACACACACACACACACACACACTTACCATTGGTTGGGAAAGTCTGAGTATAACACACTCAAGGTGTGTGGGTTTATTCCCCCCCCCCCCCCCACACACACACACACACATACACACACACACGCGACCTTGCTATCCGCCAAGGTTTTCTGTATCTGTCGAAGCCATCCAGTTTATGGCTGACTGAGCAGCTCTTTTATAAACAGACAGGGCCAGGACATAAGGCAAGGCTTTACATCACACTCGGCCGCTGCGTGTGATGTGCGTGAGCCCGCAAACACGTTCACATCCGTGTGTACGTACACACAGTTGTGAGTGTGTGTGTCTGGGCCCGCCTGAGTGTGTGTGTGTGTGTGTGTAATTGACATAGCAGCCTCCCTGTCTCCGTGTTGGACAGCGACACGACATTAAGTCTTGTTCTACAGCAACATTAGCGCGGCGCCCTGTCTGGAAGCTGTCTCCATATGCAAATCAAATCCCCAACCCCTTGTCATTGGAGAAAACCTTTTAGGGTTTAAAAAAAAGGAAAATCTTAAGTTATTCTTTTGATTTCACATAGAGACAGACTGAAACGCTGTAACCCTGAGGAGATAGTCATGAAAAGAGAACTTCACACTACTTATTTGGAAATGGTTTAGTTATTGATAAGGAGAGGAAAAGAAGGTAAATGGGGAATATAGTATCAGTTACTTACACTAGATGATATCAGTTTGAGTTGTTTGAATGTGGATGTGGAACCAGATTCCCCTGTGATCTTTTCTTTAGCCTACCTTAACAATCTTTTGACTCTTTTTTTTTAATACACAGATTTTTGAAATCAATATAAAACAATATTTTGTAAAGTACACAATGATGATGTTACTGTAACTATATATTTAGATGTTAAAAATGGAAGGGTGCTTTTACAGGTAATTGAAACAGTTGGCTGAACACTTACACAGCTTGAAAAGTGGTGTCTCAGCCTGTTAGCAAGTGAACTATATATGAGCCATGAATGCAAAATAGGACTAAAGCAGGACTTTAAATATGTCATCTTTTATATCTAATTGGAGTTATCTGCTCATCATAGGAATTGGGATCATTTGTTATCCATGGTAACCACAGTCCCGCTGAACCTGTCTGAAAAACATTGTCTAACAAAGTATTTCATTTGTTTTCTGCGCGTAGCAACCCAAGCATGGTTTGCTTCTTTTATGGTTAGGTTTACATAAACTGTGAGCACTTAAGGGGGAGATCATGAGTGTTCTATATTTAAGTTGAAGCACTGTCTCTCCTCAAATGTACCCAAAGTGTTTTAGTAGTCTAAACCTCACCGCATGGAGCAATGAAGACCTAAAGCCCAGTCTCAACATTATAATCCAGGCAGCCGTTATGTTTCTTCCAAAACGCATTAAGAAAAAAAAAACATGTTGGCGCTGTATAACCATCATTTCTATTAAAGAAAGCATTTCAGATACATGGCTTGGTCAAAGTGAAGTCACCTCAAAACAAAACGAGTTAACATTGTGCTACTTCTGTGCTGCTCACGTTTGCCTGACTACAAACAAATACATCATAGACATACAGTATACTGTATCTCTGCCTGTCAATCTGTACAATATACACACACACACACACATTGATAGTGTAGACACATGTCTACGCAAATCCAAAACGATAACTCTCTCACACACAAACAAACAAACACACACCCACAGACATACAAACACACACACACACACAAGGATTGGCAGATGAACTCACACACACACACACACACAAATACACAGATATAAACATAAATGAAACTCATGCAAACAGACAGACACACACACACACACACACACACACACACACACACACACACACACACACACACACACACACACACATTTTTCTCCCTCCCTCAGAGCCTATTCTACACCCCTGCCTATCCCTCCCATGGAGAGTTGTTAATTAATTCCCTCCCTTTGTACGTTCGCCAAGATCAAACGTGGAGAGACAGAAAAACACTGCAACTTTCCCTAACTGTACTTAATGAGCAACGCTAATTTGGGACCCCGGTTTCACTGCCTCCCAGTGAAGAAAACACAGTTACCTCAACCCAAATCCATTATTCATTAAGCTTGATGTGCTCCAAAATATGCTTCATCTTTAGCTTTTTTTCCCCTGTCTTAGCTGAGGGAGGGAGAACACAGGTGAAGATAGATAGATAGATAGATAGATAGATAGATAGATAGATAGATAGATAGATAGATAGATAGATAGATAGATAGATAGATAGATAGATAGATAGATAGATAGATAGATAGATAGATAGATAGATAGATAGATAGATAGATAGATAGATAGATAGATAGATAGATAGATAGATAGATAGATGGATAGATGGATGGATGGATGGATGGATGGATGGATGGATGGATAGATAGATTACCCGTTTGGCCCCTCTTTGCCCTTTGTTCTTTCTCTCTCTCTCCTTATGAGTTGTCACACGCGGTGTCTGAATGTCGATAAAGGAGCCTATTTGCAGCTCCAGAGAAGCTTTTACTCTGCGGCCCATAATAGACAAACTAGACAAACAGCCAAACACAGCAGCCAGCTAATGATCATGGTGCTCTTTGGTCGGGGAAAACACTATAGCACATTATACTGTATCTCTCTTTCTCTCTCTCTCTCTTTCTCTCTGTCTCTCTTTCTCTCTCTCTTTCTCTCTGTCTCTCTTTCTCTCTCTCTTTCTCTCTGTCTCTCTTTCTCTCTGTCTGTCTTGTCACAGTTGCTCACACTATCACTCACTCAACTCAGGCCTTCCTTCTTTTTCCCCTTCATTTGCTTTTGTCCCCCCTACTCCAACTAGTC
>OX442361.1:4718163-4839256 GCA_949357725.1 Hyperoplus immaculatus
ATCTCCCTGAAAGCCAACAGTAAAAACTTCAAACTACAATTGATGATGGGATCTCATGGTCAGATTTGTGAACCCACACTGAGCATGAGTCATCTCTGAGTTATGTGGTTCTACGCTCTTATATGGCTTTATCATACACATATTGGTTACTAACCAATCAGTAACATTTCTCTCTCTCTCTCTCTTTTCCAGAGCCTTTCCCTGCCTTAAATCCTGGCATAAGCAGTAAGTTTCTACCTCCCATTTCTACCATGTGTTTGTCCTGTGCCAAATGTCTGTGCTTTCTGCTTGTTGCTATAAGCTCAGCTCGCAGCACTGCAAGCGGCCCTGAGTAACCTTGTTAGTGCATTAACATATGTGGCATTCCGTTAAACAGACAGATGAAACACAGTTATTCTTAATGGAAATTCTACCCTTGAGCTATTACATCATTTTCCAAAAAAAATCTCACTATGGTTTCTTACATTTACTTTGTATGCTGAATTTTTAAGACAGTGTGTAAGGCTTTGTCAGGGGTTTTGCAGTAGAATTTATTTATGTTGGACTTTATCCAAACTTAAGAAGATGACCATTGCACTGCATTGTTCCAGCATGAGTCCCTGCATGCTGGGCTGATACTCTTGGTTATGTAGGTTGGTGCGTACATTCCGCCGTGAGAAGATGACATTTTTCCACTTCACATACAAATAGTACTTCTATGACGACAGCATTGGCATACTGCATTAGTAACACCGCGGGGTGTGTTTGGACATTCCACAGACTGATATGGTTCAGGTCTTTAGGGATGTCTTGCGTGGGATTTCTCACTGGTAACGCACATGTAGGCAAGACAGTGCTTTATTCTCGGTGCAGGGGGTGTGCCTATGGTGTGTGTTCAGAGTCACAGTGGGTTACTGAAACCTTTTTGAACCTTTGAATTATGTATTGCTCGTATGGTAAAAAGAGAAACTTTTATGTTTTTTAAAGTGAAGGTTGCTGCTCAAAGTAAAACAGTCTCCATCTGGTCTGTTTCTCTAGCTATCAAGAACATTAGAAGATCTTAGTAGACCTTGTTTTCCAATGTCCTTAACTCTAACTCGATCAGTCCAACCCTCACTACTTTCTAATTGTGGAAAACAGCCCACTCGCTCCTCATCCACCAGCCTGATTAGCTGTCATCAAGTTAGTACACACTCTCTCTCTCTCTCTCTTTTCTCTCTCTCTGACTCTCTCTCTCTCTCTCTCTCTTTATTCAACACCTGATCCCAGCTGAATGAAATGCAGGGCTGATCACCATCCAACTTCCCCTTTCTCTTTTTCTTTCTCTTTTTCTCAAACAGACCAGTCTGAAAGCAGATAAAAGGGGCTTATAGGCAGATTATGCTACTGGATTACTTGTTTTTTCCAAGTCTAGGTAGGGACTTAAAACAGCGGGCTCCAGACTGCTGCACTCAGACACCCACAACATATGAACAAAGCCTGGGTCTCAGTGACACTGAATTTCTCCAAAATGTTATATCTATATGTATTGATATCTCATTTGACAAGTAGTTTATCAAAACCTTTATCATTTATAGATGTTATGAATATTTGTGTCCACATTTATTATTGATGGATGGACCAGATTTGATCGTGAGACACACGCATCCATTTCGTAATATTATTACTCTAATTAAAAGCACAAGAAAAATGTCCTACCGTTCAGTTGGTTTGTTACAATATTATTTATGTTTTTTGGGGGGTTTTTCGTTCAGTTGAGTGTGTGTGTGTGTGTGTGTGTGTGTGTATGTGAGTGTGTGTGTGTGTGTGTGTGTGTGTGAGTGTGTGTGTGTGTGTGTGTGTGTGTGTGTGTGTGTGTCTGTGTGTGTCTGTGTGTGTGTGTGTGTGTGTGTGTGTGTGTGCGTGCGTGAGTGCGTGCGTGCGTGCGTTTGTGCATGCTTTTTTGCGTGTGTGCGCGTGCGTGTACATGTGTTCCTCGTGTGTGAATAGATCAAAAACATTCTCTGAATACTGGCAGATACTTGAGCAGCTTCTGGTTTTTTGTTCGCCACAGTTCAATTCAATAAAGCCATGAATACCATTCCCAAAAATAGTCAAAGCCAAAGCGCTTAACTCTAGAAACCTCTAGCCACCTGACTCACACACTAAGTATTTGACCTGACGCATGTAGGTTTTCTTAGACTACTGGTGTCTGGGCAGATATCACATGACTCCCAGCATGTCAGTTCTACCACATTTCTCATGAGACTGAGCCTCTATTCTTAAGAATTTAAATGTGTATCTGCAGTCAAGCTCTGGTCAATGTGTATCTGCAGTCAAGCTCTGATTGCATATATGAATCTTGGTGGTAGTATCAAATATTGGAACAAGAATGTTGAAGGCCATAGTGGAAGGGTTCCATGTGTATAGCTGCCTCCCTCCTTTGTTCTTATAACCCTTAAGGCGAGACACCCCAGGTGAATAGGGATTTCTTTTTAACTTATAGATATCATCATGAAACTTTGCCAGTTGATTACTGACACTAACACAATTAGTTTTTGTATTACATGTTTTTCTTTAATATTTTATTGAATATGCAAATATGCCAATATTTAACCAATTATGCGTAAATTTGGGTCATTTTTCGAGAAAAAAAAATGGAGATGTTGGATAAAGCCAGAGTTAAAATCTCTATTTTATTTTAAGCACATATTAGTTTCTAAAGTTTTTACACAACAGATTTTGGATACAGCCTTTTTTCATTTAATAAATCAAAAAAATACTATGTACATGTCTTAGAAATGCATTTTAGGCATGTTTTTAGGAGGAAAATGTATCATAAATCAGACAATTAACAATATATTAACAAATCCTTGTGTAAAAACCTTTAAAATAGTGCTATGAATGATTATAGAAAGTTTGGTTGATGTCAGTGGTCTAGAAGTTGAGATATCTTTCTCAGAGTATTGGAAAAAGCTCATTTTGAGAAAATGGCCGTTAAAGATAAAAACGTGAATTCTGCTGATAATCACTGATTATAGCTAGAGTAATTTATTGAATTAGGCCCTACACCCCTCAATGCCATATAGGCCTACCACTGCTTAACATATATAAACCATAGCATAGTAACATTTACATCCACATGCTAATTTAAACGTGATTCATTCATTATTAGCCACTGTCTGTCAACCTGCTCCGGAGTCGGCACAGACCCTCTCTCTCCCCACCATCTCCCCTCTGATCGTCTGACAGTCTGTGTCTCTCCGACGTGATCGGCGTGATTTACATGTCTTTAACACTTCTCCCCTTCAAATGGCGATCATGTAATGCCCGTAGCCAATTGATTAAGTATTTGTTTTGTGTTGGTTTGGCATATTTTCGACGTTTTTCCTATTTTATTTTGTGATTTTCGAGCTACCCGCGGCTAGCATCACGTGATGCCTTTTAGCGAATCACATCGTCAGAAATGTGCATTAGCCAATGAGGTCGCGTTCCTAGCATTGAATCCCTCCTCACACTTTCACGATTGGTTACTGATACAAAGGAAATGACCATATGTGGATCCGATAACGTTGCACTTGAGATTCAGAGCTTTCCAACAGTACCATGGTTATTATGATTCATACAGCGGTCGCGGTGCTGTATGTAAAGGTACGAACACACTACACGAGTTACCCGCGTAAGATTTACATGCGTAACGCAGCTAAAATGTTGTTTGATCATTTTGTGTCAAAAATGGTTCTACGCGCGTAGTCTCCCTCCCGATATTGTATTTCCCCAATCAACCATGGCTGCGATCAGACCCGACACAACAGCGTGCATGTCCGCACAAAAACAACAACAACACGGCCAACAACTGTGCCAAAAGACAAACTGAACAGCACAAATAGCCTAGCATTAAAACAGCATTGCATATTCACGGCAGCTACATAACAAACACAGTTACAGCAGCATCGGTGCACGGCGGCACAACATAAAGCCAAGTAGCCAACATTACCCTACCTGGCTGTGACAGGGGACCGTGGCTGGCGTAGATCAACACCGGTTTTTGAACTCTGCGCGTAGCTGCGTAGGCGCGTAGGTGCGTATATACGCGGCTCATACGCAGCTAACGCGGCTAAAATGTTGCTTTAGCGTGAGTGATGCATCTACGCGCCATGTACGCGCGTAAACCAATGGTTCCCTATGGAAAAATAGCCGATTTTATACGCGTCTGTACGCGTGTAACATGTGTAGTGTGTTCGCACCTTTACGTTAGAATGCTCACTTTTGACGAATTTAGGAGCAAAATACAGACGCAAGCAGTCAAAGTTTAGTAAAATAAACACCTAAAATGTATATTTTGGACCTTTTATCCATACTAGTATGAAAGAAGACATGTTATGGAAGCTAAATAGACACAAATCTCAAAATTGACCAGTGCTGTTTTTTGCCTGCCGTGTCTCGCCTTAAATAAACCTTCCATGTCTACAGTACATAGGATCGAGGCGCGCCACTGTGTATAGTGGGGTGTCTGCCGGAAATGCAGCTAGAAGACAAAGAAGCACTATAGAATAAATAACTAAATACATCTTCACCTCATCACTTGATATCGTGGAAAGACTTGAGGCAGTGGTGGATGATGCCATCTTTGGTAACTAGCTTTTTTTGTCCTTGGAAGGCCACCGTAGATTCCGTAAATTCTTCGAGAGAGAGAGGAAGCGTTGCAATTTGCACGTCTCACCACTAGATGCTGCTAAGTACTCCTGTGAGGGATGCAGTGACTGACTTGGTCTTGACTTTGAGAGAAAGGGAAACATTTCAGGAGGACTGCGGATACAATTTGAGACATGCCTGATCACTTGATTCTCATTGCTCAGTATATAACAGTACAAGGGCAGCTTTATTGTGGTGTGACATGTGACATTATGCAACTGTTTAAATGCTACACACAGAGAGACATTCAGTATAGAGGTTCATTCTGGGCTTCAAAAGTATCTGGTCCCTGGTGTGCTCCGGTGGTGTAGTGGATAGATGGTGTACCATATTGTCTCCGACCTTTATTGCAGTGGTCGTAGGTTCAAATCCGGCCCGCGGACCTTTATTGCAGGTCATCCCCCCTTTCTCTCTGCCTCCCCATTTCAACTCCGTAGTGTCTAATAAAGCTTGAAAATGCCCAAAAATAATCTTTAAAAAAAAGTATCTTGTCCCGTTTAGTGAAGATTGTTCATGTATGAAGTTTAAGAAATGAGAAAGATAGTATAGTTCAGAAACTCTAGTATCCAAAGTTCCTTGGAAATCCCACCCTTTTATTTAAAGCTCATTTTAGGAATTGAGCTCTTGAGAAACTTTTCCCTTCTCTTCCCCTTTAGATCAAAGAATGAGCTAAGTAACGGTAAAATTTTTTGCAGCCCTGGTAATCATCGGTGTCTTAATTTCACTGGCGCTGAGGCTCTGTGCATGGCTGCCTAGTGCGCAGCTTTACAGTCAAAGGCAGTTTTAAACCCTTAAAGAGCACATCTGAACTTTTAAAAAAAGAAGTAAATTAAGCTCACTGGTTTTCTTTGAGGTGCTGCGCCGTCATTCTGTGGCCCTCTTTTCCCCCTCTGTCCTTTCAATATGCCTCCCTTCTCTCTCAGGTCCATCTCACTTTTTTCCGATTTTCTCTTCCTTTCTTCCTTTCTCTGCCACTCGTTCTTTCTTTCACTCCGGTTTCCTCTGTATCTCTTTCTTCAGCAACCTCTCTCTCTCTCTCTCTCTCTCTCTCTCTCTCTCTCGGCGGGTTTCTTTCACATCGAGTTGACAGAGTATTGAAGTTTCAGACAAACCCTCTAATGCAGGATTAAAGATATCATGGCCGGATTAACTCGCTCTCCCTTCTCTCTTCTACTTCCCTCCCTCCCACCCCTCTCCCCCTCACTTTATACCAGCCCTTCTCTATTTCACTCCATCCTCCTTTCTTCTTTTCAATCTTTTCTTAAGGCCTTCTCTCTCATCCTTTCTTTGCCCCTGTAATTTCTATCCGATTTCCCGTCTATCCCCTCTCTGTTTTCTCCCTGCCTCCCCCTTGACTCCCTTCAATGCGATCTTGCCCTGGTAAAAGCAGCTGCATCTCATCCCAATACAACCACTTAACACTCCCCCAAGTCTTTGTCTGGACCAGCCAGTCACTGCATAATCAAGGCTTTTTGCATTCTCTGATCAAATCTGAAGGCATGGTTGCGCCCTTGTGTGTCAATGTGCAGCTAATGCTTGCGATGTTTGCATCAACCAAAAGGTCATTGAGTGAAATCAGTATAATAAAAGCACATGTGCACCCGTATTTTTCGAGTATGCAATTGGATGTTTGAAAAAAAGGTTTGAATAATAGCTAAATCTGGAAGCCAAATTCTGTTTGTTGCTATGCTTAGTTGAATACTAATGCATTCAATTCCAGCTAATTCCAACCCTGTGTGTTACTTTTTAATAGGCCTGTCAAGCTTTCCATTCTCACACAGCATGTATGCAATTTACATTGGCTAGGATGGCAGATTTAGCTCTCAAAATGTATAGTTATTTCTTAATCAGTATATCATTTTCTTTAGACAGGTAGGCTAGAGGTAGACAAAGACAAACCTCAGATTTCGAGCCGACTCTAAAATTGCCAGCTGAAATGGCAGGGTTTTTATTTTTGTTCCATTTCAGCTGTTGCTAGCTAGCCAATTAATCTCACGCTAGCTCTGTAACTTGCTTCAAAACACTGTTCCTCACAAATGAGAGGTGGTCCTCAACAAGCATGTGATGGCTACATACAATATATTTAGCTAAAAACAAATATATAGCCTATAGACCTATGATAAGGAGAAATGTAGGTTCAGTTTCAATCTAATATGACCCTGTTTAGCTGTGTCAGCCTACTGGTTTGCAGTTTTAAAGAGTAGGCTACATTTGAATCTGCATCATCAAAGTTAGTGTTTTAGTTTGAGGTGGCTAGTTAATGGTGTGTTTGTGTTTTTAGTTTTGTAGGAGCACCACACATACAATTCTTATTATTATGGAGACATCCAAAGCTTGACAGATCTGCCATGCTATCTATGGAAGGGGGTTTATTGAAAAGTCAATTGGACGATTAACAGCTTTTAGCTCTCCAATGCGGCCTGCATGCTTGCCTCCCTGGTCGATGGTGCCTAGCAGTAATATGTCCTCCTGCCCTCCAGGGGATGCCATGTCTGGGATGGAGCCCACAGTAGACACAGTGGCGGTGCAGTCTGTCCCTACCTACTGGTACTATGTGTTGGCTGGAGGCGGCGCCCTCTTGCTGCTGGTCATTGTGACCGTGGGGGTGATACTGTGCTGCCATCGGTACCACGGGGCCACCAAGAAGACCAGCGCTGGTCATCATCATCATTCAGTCACGTACCACAACAGCCAGCATCCAAATCAGCAAGGCCCCCAAAACTGCTACCAGAACCAAAGCCATAATCTGATCCAGGGCCCCAACCAAAACCACCTGTACCCAGGTACCGGGCCCAGTCTTGATCCCATGCTCACCATCAGACTGGAGAAAGATGACAGCTGGGATTCCCATTGTTGAAAACAATTGGACTACATATAAATGCTTTTATTTGATTGGAAGGCTTTGCTCAAAAGAAGCGATCAGGGGGTGTAAAAACTCCCAGAAATAAATGATCAACAGACGTGATCGCCACTCTTCACTGATAAGAACCAACATGGAAGAGACACTGCAGCTCCTGTTTCTAATGACTGATCTAATTAGCTAGCTCAGGATGTACCTTTGCTGAACTTTCTGACTGGCTTGAACTGGCAGAATGAACTACTGACATTGAACTGTACCCAATGCCCCTCACCGGGGAGATGAAAGAGCTTTGATTGCCAATTGTGATAGCTGATGACAACATTAGAGTGCAATCTGTTCTGATGTGCCTGTGAGCAAATCGGCTTCTACAAACTGCACCCTGAAAATGAAAAGGATCGTGATCAGAATAACAAATAAATCCCAGGTAGACTGCCAAGCAGACTGTGGACATTTGTACATGCAGTGTGCAATGTCAGTGTTGAAATAGCATATTACTTCCTTCAGTAAGGATGTGTCTGTATGTCTGATCTACAGTTTGGACACTAGCTGCCTCCAAATACCTTGTCCCGACAGATTTAGACACAGGTACAGGGAGATAGAGGCCACGGTGTGCGCCGCATAAAGAGAGAAGACCATTTATTTTGGGTCTGAATGAAGCCACTGTTTATTTTGCAAGACAGAGAGAGATTAGGTACAGAGAAGGAGGAGGTCGGGGGGAAGAAACTATAGTTCTGCCCATCCAGCCGTGAAAGACAGACAGCTGCACATCCACCATATTTAGCTCCTTCTTGGGTCTGTGAAAACTGGTGTTCTCTTTTCAGGTTTACACAAGGAGAGAGATAGGACGAGACAGCTTACAACGCATCCTGTAGGCCAACAAACAAACACGCTTTCTGCATCCCAAAGTCTCAAACACAAACACCATATGCACGGACACTTCAAAACTTTTCCCAGGCTAGTCATTTGAGTCTGGAGTTTGAACCTGAATGCATTTTTCATTACATCCTGATATGCCTTTTAGAAGAAGAAAAAAAAAGTGCTTTAAAAACTATTACCTCTTCACCTCCAGAAATGAGGTAGTGCCTCTGAGTTATTATGAGTATGAATGGACTATACAGTTTATCTTTTTGCCTGTTACATCTTTGTATGCCCTGCACACAAATCCAAAATCATATGTATTGACTATCTAAAGCTGCAGTTGTACTTTTCCTTTTGAAGTCTTTGTTAAGATCTTTACGTCTGTTTAATCTCTTTCGTGTGTGTGTGTGTGTGTGTGTGTGTGTGTGTGTGTGTGTGTGTGTGATCCGAGGAGACGTTTTAATAGTTTGTGGAATCCTGAATGTTTTTATTGTGTTTGCCTGGCAACCTGAAAATGTGTTTCAATGGGGTGAGACCAAACATATGCTGAGGGAAATGTATGAAGCCTTAAAAAAAAGAAAAAAAAAACGCTGATCCAGGATCATCCATCAGTTCCTTTGATCGTTTTATTCACCCCCGATCTGTCAAATAAGACAGATTCCAGTGCAGCACTTACACCCTCACACCCCCTGACACAGCTTTCTTAATGATCTGTTACCAGTCATTTTAATATAGATATATTTTTGAGTTTGCATAAAATTGTGCAAACTCATCTCATCAAGCGTGACACGATGCATATTTGAAGTTGGGTTATTATGAAAGGGTTTTAGAGTAACATTAGCACTTTTCTGCTTCTTATTAATGATGACGATTTATGTCAATTTTCTTCTACTGTGAATCTTAAGACAAACATAAGTTGAGAAATGTACTGGTTGTGATTTAATCCAATTTGTTTTCTTTGTAATCACATGTCAGGCCAACATGGCTTATGATGTTTAAAACGTGTATACAATGTTTATTTTTTTTACACGCCTTGACTATTGTTTTAAGGCATAGGTTATGTTGATTGTGTTCACTCAGATGATCTTAAACACTTTTCTGGAGTTTCTTTTGTGTGTCAAATCCTCGAGTTGAAGCCATTTTGGAAACAGCAAATCTCCCTCATTTAAAAAGCATCCTGCTTCCAGCAGTAATCCAATAGGGACGCGACACAAATCAAAAATTATGTGAAAATCATTCGGATAATGATATAACAAAATAACCTATTAATTGGCTTGTGTTTTTTCTTGATTGAGAAGCCCAGTATGAAGTGCATTTAGGCTCAACCACTGTGGTTCTTCTTTGCTGGCATTCTCAGCAGCTCACCATCTTGTGTTGTCAACCATCATTTTGTCCAATGTCCAAATCCCCCAGACTTTTTTTTATCAAAACCCGCTTGTTCCTATTATTCTCCTTCCCTTCATCGCAAATCCTCCCTGTACCAAAACAGAGCAAAATGAGAGGCAGACGTATAGGAGAGCAGAATGTCTCAGAGGAGAAAGGCCCATTAAGAGAGCCCAAAGAATGCACCCAGAGATGGAAAAAGATGAAAGAACTGCTCTCTCTACTTTCTAAAGATAGATTTTTTTTTCTCTTACTCCGAGAGGAAGGCTAACAGGGAGGCAGGTTGGGGGTTTGGATTGAAGGAAGGAGAGAATTGAAGGAGGAGGGCAGGTTGTTTCCAACTCAAAAGCAGATGAAAGGAGTCCTTTGGCAGAGTAGACAGACGTGATGGAGACACATTATAAGCATGGACGCCGCACACACAATCTAACAAACACAAACCTGTGTTTTTTTTAAGAATCCAGATTCCCAACAAATGTGTTTGTGTAAATCATTGTTCCTCATTCATGTTCCAAAACGGGTATCAGGCTCTGTAGCGCTCCATATTGACTCACTGCATCCAACAGCAGTCTCATAAAATGTCTTTTGTGCTATCGTCGACAAGTATTTCAGTTATTTTTCTGCTTGCATATTCATCCCCCCCTCTCCCTTCCATTTCTATCGACTTGTGTGTGATTTACACATTATGTGACTCATTCTAGCAGCCCCTTTGCTCTAAGCCAATCAATGTTGGTCCCAAATTCAAACAGAGGAATGATATATGAATGTATTTATGTTGTGCCACCCATGCACTTTTCCTCTTTCCTTCTTCCTCTCTCTCTATCAAACTTTTTGCAAGATTTGTAAAAATTGCTGGCGCCTTTTTAATGCGACGCTTTTAAATCAACCTTCCCTCACTTCCCGCTCCCTTCCCCATCACAGACTACTTTGAAGCCCTTTAATATTCCTAATTAGTTAATGGGGCTGATTGCATTCATAAAACCCTGCAGTAAGCACTTCTATTCCTCAGGCCTAGCTATTTTTTTTCTTTTGCCTCTCTGCCTCCTCCTTCTCCTCCATCCTGGAGAGATATTAGGAATGAAAGCACTCTAACAGGTCCTAGGCCCCCCCCCCCACTAGAACCAGCCAAAGAGCTAGCCATGGCTTTGCCTGAATAGAAAAAGACACCCTTTTTATTCTTCTCTTTACTAATTGGACAGTGCGGATAAAATGGGGCTACAGGGATTTTTTAATCTCCTTTCAGATCCGCGTGATAATTCTTCTGACGATCTCAGCCCGAGGGCCTTAAGCCAGGATCATTAGAAAGTGTTCAACAGCCGTCCAAAGAGTGTCCTGGCCCCTCTCTCTCTCTCTCTCTCTCTCTCTTTCTCTCTATGTCTCTCTCTACCTCTCTCTATCTCTCTCTCTTTCCCCCGCTTGCTTTGCTATCTCTCCATCCGTGATATTTTGTTCAGTCAAAGCCGGTGGTTATTTCAGTTGACTGTGAGGAAGGAGCATTTGGAGCCTTGGAGGTTCTCTGATTAGACTCTAGCCTTACACCATCAGAAGACACAAGAGAAGACTGATACGATCTTTAGTCTTGCATGAAGGCTACACACTGCAGTCAGACCTCCATAAACTATGATGCTTTACAGTGTGATTTCAGGGACAGGCCACACTGAGCTAAGCAAGTATCTTGTGTTTCAATATGAAAGCATTCATTTATTTAGTTGCTTCTGACAGCATTATATGGAGTCCTGCTCATGAAGTTCAGGCCACTCTGGAGTTCTCCAAGTCTGCATTCTTTGACATGTATATCCCTCTATCACACGTTGTAGGGATACATTCAAACTACATATTCCCTGCGTTCCAAATCACATACTTTTTCTTTTTACTACACTACCTGGCTACCAGAATAACCCAAAAGGCTGTTGTAGTTAGTGGGGCATCTGGGTATTTTCAGCATACTACAATTGATGTGCATGTATTGGGACATCTTAAATCTTTTTCTGGCATACTTAACAGTAGGAATGTATGGGGATTGGAACGCAGGGATTGAGTTTTTGGAAACCCTATACTAAAGACGTCCATGATGGTTTGTTGTTATTTGATTTATTCTGCTAATCTATTCATTTTCTTTAATAATGCGATGTTTCACGTTTCATGTTTCATGTTTTCTTGAAGACTGATCATTCTGTAAGGTGTCCTCAGCAAAGGGATGAACTTAATGTTGTTCAAGCCAGGCTTCAGCCACATCAGTTATTGTTTACTCGTGTGCACTTTTTCTGCCTCTTATGAAGGAAAGACCTCAACTTTATGAATGTCATTTTAACTCTGGATTTCACTGTCTTGCACTTCACGCAAACTAAATATTGAACTGCAAACAAATGTTAAAAGCTAACCATGGGCACTCCCTTCTCGTAATCAAGTAATTGTACAAACAAATTCTCAACAACCAAACATTTATTGTATTTGAATTGAAATTAAACTGAGTCAATTTAGTTTATTCTCTAATCGGGTTTGGAAGTAAATTTGTTTAAGTCACAAATGTCATTTCAAGACAATTACCTTATATATAATGCATGATCAAATATTTTCATTTCACAGATCTCATTTTCAAAGGACTACTATCTTATTTACAGACTGAAGGGTGTTGGAAGTTCTTAAAGGCTTCTTTTAGAAGGTTTAATGTGCATTCAACATGTTGGAATTGTATCGTAGAAAATTGACCTTATCTAAACAGAGGAAATGAGGCTGTGTATCTTTTTTTCATATCTACCAAATTAGTTTTGCACCTCTTGTCTTTTGAATATCTATCACGGCTCCTCTTCACAATGCGTTTTTGGTTCTTTCGCCCCGGCAATAAATGCTTATCAGCTAGCCCAGATATTGCTCCATTTTTTCTTTTTCCTGGGGAACTGTAATATCAATTTCCTTGAATAAAAACTGAACTGAAGCAGAATTGAGCTTCCAAACCTTTTCAAAAAGCCTTGCACTTCGGCCTGCCCTCAGAAGTATAATGTGCTGTTTAAAGCTTGTTGAATTTCATGGTCTTGGAATAAAAAAGAAAATATATTGTGGAGAATGGTAAGGTAATAAAAGCGATATTTTTCTATGAAACACCTTTGTGCGTCTTTTTTTTCCACAGTTCAGAGTCTCTCTCTCTCTATCTCTCTATCTCACACACTTATCCTGAATCTGTTTCCGTTTTCTGAGCAAATAAAAAAGAGCAATCATGCTTATCACATAATGAAACCTGCTTGGCTTTATGAAGGTGGTCTCAGTTATTTCCCCTTGACAGACTGAGGGCAGTACACAGTGCTTTGTAGCACATCTCACTCTGATCTCTTCAGAAGGTTTAAACAAAATCACTCACTCTTTGAGCTGTTTGTGTGTTTTTGATTCCCATCTCCAAATGTATCCTGTGTGCTGACAACAGAAGAGATAGAGGGATGTTATCACCACATGTTGTTGACTCCAGATCAGCTTTGGCTTGACTGGGCGGGCTACATTAATACCGTCATTCTTTCTGTTACAGATCCCAGGCCCATGGATTTTGGAAAAGATCCTGTTTTCAACCACAAGCCCGCCATCGATGGAGGTGAGCTTCTTCAGTCTTTCTCTCCTTTCTTCTCTTTTCCTCTCCTTTCTCTCCTCTCCTCTCAGCCCTAGACTATACTGGATGTTTTACAAGTCTCACCCAAAAGAATAGCAAAATAGCCCTTTAAGCATGCCTATGGCACTTCGTTTTACTTTGGGTTTCACAAGAAAAAAGCCTGTGGCCACAGTGTGCGCCTGTGTGTGGGGGGGATGTGTGTGTGTCTGTGTGTTTGTCTGTGTGTGTTTGTTTGTCTGTGTGTGTGTGTGTGTGTGTGTGTGTGTGTGTGTGAGTGTGTGTGTGTGTGTGTGTGTGTGTATAAAGAGTGGCAGTGATCATTCAAAGGTGTGTCCATGTGGACATGTTAGTGTGTGTTTCCTGTGATCAGTATGTGTGTGTGTGTGTGTGTGTGTGTGTGTGTGTGTGTGTGTGTGTGTACATGTGTTACTATCCCTTGTTTCTCCCAGCCCCTTGATAGATACAAGAAGATAACTCTGCGTTTACCTAACTAAACAAGTCTGTTTACTGTCCGTTGAATGCTTTTCTGTGTGTGTGTGTGTGTGTGTGTGTTTGTTTGTGTGTGCGTGCGTGTGTCAGTGTCTGCGTCTGTGTGTCTGTGTGATTCAGTGTGCACTTCCATAAAACACTCTAAATGCAGTACTTAATTGTGAATTGGCTTGTTCATGTGTATACATTCATTAAGTGGTTTAGCCTGATTGCTTGTGCCAACTAGATTTGCACACTTCAACACTGCTAACACACACACAGCCCACCAGAGAGCACCTTAGCAGTAATTCATTTCATTACGTTTCCACATTTTTGGAGTAAAAAAAACAACTGAGGTAAATTAAGGGAATAAGCTTTTTCTTGAATAAATCAAACATTTGCCTCATAAACAGTTTTATTAATTTCCTTAAAGGGAGACTGTGTCCGTTTGGAAAGAAGGAAGGCTACATTTCTTCTCTAAGATGTGAAACATTTAATCCATAAGCACTAAACTGCAGCCTCGCTCAGTTCAATACACTCAAGGGGTCTCTCTGCCACAGCCTGACTTGGTCTGGGATGACCAGTGTCTTATGCTGGCAAATTTTGGTAGCAAAACCTTTGAAAATTTCAAATCAGTTACATTTAATTATTAAATAAGCAAATCATGCGAATCAGTCTTGAATGCATTTTGTAGTTTCAGACTGCTTGATGTTTTCTTCAAAAATTGTATTGTTCAATATGCATTTCTCAATCAGCAGAAACATGTTGAATTGTGTAGTTCTACAAGATGGACTTCAAGTTTATGTGCTTATTTATTTATTTGCATCTAAAAATGGTTGTTATTGTAATGATGTGAATTCAAATCAAACTGCATCTTACCTTCAGTGCTACACAACAGTAATGTATCTGATGTTAACTGTGATGGATTTCACAAATCCAGAACGTTTTCATACTATGGCGGTCAATGGAAACCTACTGTGATCTCGAATAACAGGAAAAGTACATCCACAAATTAAATGTACTAAAGTACATCGGTGCGGTTAGTTTTGATATTAAGAAAAAAATATTTGTAGTACTCAGGGTTAACACAATCAAAACCTTGGTTCTTTATAGTTCTTTAACTTTCAGCATATTTTAAAATGATATTGAAGTTGCAGACTTCTTAATATAAAGTGTTCTTAAGTTATTGTATTGTTCTATATATGCATTACAAAATCAGCAGAAACATGTTGAGTCTACAGGATGGACATCAAGTCTACTTATTCATATATTTGCACTTTAAAATGGTTGTTATTGTAATGATGTGAATTCAAATCAATATTTTAAAATGATATATAGAAGTGTTCCCCTAAAGTTCCCTTTGTTTCCCTCTCTAGAATACATCTTCCCTGGCTGGCCGTCGTCCTTCTCCACCCAGTCTTCGGCTGACGCTGACCCCTCCTCCGTCACCCTGCTGTCGGACAAGGACAAGGACAACGCGTGGCTGTACACCCTGGACCCCATCCTGCTCACCATCATAGTGATGAGCTCCCTGGGTGTGTTGATGGGGGCCGTGTGTGCAGGTCTGCTGCTCTACTGCACCTGCTCCTACAGCGGCCTCTCCTCGCGCTCCTCCACCACCCTGGAGAACTACAACTTTGAGCTGTACGACGGCATCAAGCACAAAGTCAAGATCAACCAGCAGAGGTGCTGCTCAGAGGCATGAAGCAGAGACAAGGAACTCTGGACCAGCATTGGGAAAGACACATCCCAGTGTCCCTACATTGTTTCTCTTAGTTTGGACAAAGAAAAACACATGGGAAATGCAGCACTATTGTTTTTCAGTCCCCAACCCCCCTACCTTATATCCTGCTCTGATGTCTAAAAGGGGTTAACATTCACCCCTACCTGATGCGTGTTTAGTGGGAACTTGTCACCAAGATGTCCCCCCTACATGCTATGAGGCCTAAACTGGGGGGGTTACACCTGACCCCAGTCTCCCCCCCCCCCCACACCTCCTTACCTACAGTACCATATCTCCTCCGCCTGCAGGAGAGAGCCTGCTCGATTCTAAAAAAAAAAAAAGCCTGTGAGTGAATGAAGGAATGAATCAATGAATATGAATGAACAGATCTACCATAGAATATAACCCACCAGCCACTGGAATGAAGGAGGTGGACTGTTACCTGACCCTGACATACTGGACATTTGGACCACGAATGACAGCACGGTCTTGGGTGTAAGGTGACAATGTTGGTTAATGGGATCCTCAATGAAGAAGAGAATTTCATTATAGCATGTACCAATGACTGGTACTTGGTGTAAAGGGGCACAATGTCAAATGTGTCCTCTTTAGCTTGAATTATAGTGTGGGCAATGGAGACGGCATGCGAGAAATCAACCTTTTTGACTGTTCGTGGAGACTTCAGCAAACCAGTGGACCATTTCATGTGGGTACTTTTGACTGAGATCAACACATATCAAGCGAATGCCCACCCCCCCCCCACCCTCCTAAAGATATCAAACCACACAACTCAAATGAATCTAGATTTCTAAAGGTGTAGAACGTAAAGGAGGATGAAAAAAGGACCTTTTTCTTTTTCTTTGTTACTGAAAGTTTTAGATATGAGTTCCTGGGAGTTTTTAAACCTCCATAGCTTGTCATATGGTGCTCGCTTGCTACTTTGTCTGCCCCTTTGGTCTGCGCTTTGTGAATACCAGTGGCATAAAAGAGTAATGGTGACTGTTTCCGTTTTGTTTTAGACTTGTGTCTGTTTTGGAGAGAGAGAGAGAAAAAAAAGGTCAAGAAAAGCCAGCTTGAGTTCCTATAGATGGCCTGTAGAGCTCTTAATGCCATTCTTTAGACTTGTTTTAGACATTGTGTTGGACTCCATGGTCTTAACTGTTAATTCAGTCCTTTTTTCTATTTTGGCACATTTTTCCATTATACAGATTATCAGTCTTTAAAAGAAAAAGAGTAGAAGAAGAGATAAAGGAAGATGGACGCCAGAAGAATCAGAGGTTTTATTAAATCTAACATGCTGTTATGGAGTCAGTGCTATAGATTTCAGTATTCTAGAGTTTGTCTTTGGTATATATCTATATATTTTTGTTGCTTTTCCAGACTGTACGATGCCCAAGATGATGAACAGAAGAACACTGTGTCAACACTAAAATGTCAGTGATTGTTGTTATTGCAACCTATGGATTGCCAAAGAGCTGTGTAATGCGCACGAGGGGCCCTGAAGAAGTGTTAAAAGCTGCTGGGTGGAGAGTCCTCAACACTCCAGCCTTTTTACCTGCCCCTCCAAGAGTCACCCCCCCTGACCCGAAGGACGCTCAAAGTATAACGGATAGAGAGAAGGAAGGACAATGGAAATCATACCCGTCGTCTTTTTCGGACACACAATCGAGCCTTAAGCTAACTACAGTATGAAGCTGTATCGGAGGACAGCCATCGAGGAGGGCCAGTGCTGCTGGAGGGACTGGAGAAGACACACACACACACACACACACACACACACACACACACACACACACACACACACACACACACACACACACAGATTGAAAGACAGAAACAGAGCGGTATTAGAGAAAGAAACACAGTGGTTATGTTTACATGCAGGCAACCCTATCTGAATGTCATGCATAAAACTACATCAAACACCATGTTAAAGATGTTTCCTTCAGGCCTGCTGTTCATCAACTTGTCACCACAGTTAATCAGAGAGGTGAGAGATGAATATTGAAAGGTTCCTCCAAACAATGGGGCAGCTGGGCAGGGGGATTGTCTGCATGCAAACATCACCAATGAGACACTCAGCTGACAGACTGACAGACAGACAGACAGACAGACAGGACAGACAGTCAATGAGACAGACAATATGAAACATAGAATGAGGCTGTCAGCAGGACAGGTGAAAGGTGACATATAGACACAATCACAACCTTTTTATGAATCTGTGAGATTGTACGGGTCAAGCTGTTTTCCTCTGGGGTGGGGGAGGGTGGGGGGTGAATTGAAAGAAATAAAATGAAAGAAGGGAAGAAAGGGAAAACAGAGGTTAACACTTCATACTTGTTAGATCTTTGCCTGGAGCCCCCGTTCCCTCGTTCTGGCTCTCCTCTGCCTGATCAAGGGGCATGATGCCTGGATGGAATACACAGAGAAACACAGAGGGTTATACGAACTTGTTGAAAGATGGTCAGAGATGGAGGGAGGGAACAATGGAGAGAGAGAGAGAGAGATAGAGGGTTTTCCGTCCATCTAACTGTTTTCACTGGACTGTTTTCCAAGTGCCTTGGAGCTCTCTTATTATGTCTCTCTATCTCTCTTTCTCTCCATTCTGCTTATGTTACTCTGACTCTATTTCTTTCTTATTCACTCGCATAAACACAAACTGACCAGTTATTACATTGTGTGCCAGTCAACACACAAACACATAGAAACACACACACTTCACCTCTTCTCTCTCTTTCTCACTTCCTCTCTTTCCTTCTGGAAGTCCAGATAGTATTACCTCTTCTGTCTCGATGGAATACACACATACTGACACACACAAACATACATACACACACACACACACACACACACACAAACATGCACGCACGAATGCACATTACATGAAGACGTATACACACCTACGGCACTGGCCAGATAACTCAAACTGTTGTTTGTAGACTTTGTACAGAAGAATTTCTTTTTTAATGTTATTATTATTATTTAATAAAGGCTAAATAAAAGTGTTCTGGGTTTTTGTATTATTTTGGTGTGTGTGTGCGTGTGTGTCTGTCTGTCTATCTGTCTGTCTGTCTGTGAGAAGATGATAAACTGGTGACTATGGTCCGGACTAAGTAATCAAGTCAATAGGTTCATTTATTATTCATTTGAGCACAATTATCAAATGTTATAAATATTCCAAAGCTTAACCATGAACCTATTTTTAAATACGGAGCCTATAGACTTCATCTAACTTTGTTTTGGCCTTTGCCTGCCCCTTTAATCAATGTTCACATTCCCAGGTGTCCCAGTCTTCTGTACCCATGAGAGTCCAAAGCATGAAGGATCAAAGATTCTCTTCACAGTGTTAAAGCTTGCTCCTAATGAACACACACACACACACACACACACACACACACACACACACACACCAGGGCACCGGCCCAGTGGATATGAGCCTGGAGATCATAAAAGAAGATATTTGACACTCACTCAACTGATTTATCGTCCAAGTAAGAAAGTAATGACAGGACAAATATTATGACATTTTCTGATAACTAGCTTACTTCAGTTCATACTGTAGGACATGAAATTACAATTAGGAATCCTGTTTAAGAAGTCATCAGGAAGTGAAACCATAAAGAGAATTACATTTTTATTGTTTTCTTCACGGGCCAATTAACTTGACTATGGACTGCCCTGCACATCCCTGACCATCTGCCCCACTTTACAATGCTTCCTAATTGGCTGTAACTGTATACAGTACAATGCTAATTTGGGTTTAACCCTCTAATTAGCTCTGCGCGCTAGAGAAGAACAAAGAGAGTGATTCCTCTGCATCAGCATTTTTTCCACTCTTTCTTCTGCTCTTTTTCTCATCCCTCCTGCCCTCCTTTCATCCGCCACTTCTTCTTCTTCTTCTTCTTCTCAGTGTTATACTCTGACCCGGTTCTCACGCTTTCCTCTGACATGTAAAAACACACATATTGCCAGCACTGACATGTGTATGCACACACAGACCGCACGCAGCATCAACTGGTTAGCACACACTGTAGGGAATGCACTATGAGGGTGAGGGAGCTGACGTATACCAGCCAACTTAAAACTCATGACGGTGCCTTTACAGACAGGACCAGTAAGAACAGATGAGATACGGAGCACATAGGCATGCTAAGAGATTGGAACCAGTGCAGAAAGTTTTTCACACTATCCCTGCGTTCCGAATCACATTCATTTCTACATACTACATCTGACCATTAAAATAATCTAGATAGGATGCAGTATGCTACAACTTATTTATTTCATCATAACATCGCACCTTGATCTTGCCTCTTGCTTTTATATCCGTCGCATCTCCGTTTGTTTTCATATGTAGGCTTTCTTTGTTGATGTGACGTCACTTCACGTGCGCCCAAATAGCATGCTGTTTTCAACACTAAAAATCTTGGCCGGATGTAGTAGACATCCGGGTCTTTCTAACCATCCTAAATCTGGCCACAAGAATCGGGACATCCTAAATCTTTTTTTTAACCATACCAAATAGTAGAAAGTATTCGATTCGCAACGCAGGGAAAGTATGTCTTCATCTGAGAAGGAAAAGGCCTGAACATGCTAGATTATATCTGCCTCTCATGGCATGCACAGGTGTAGTGCCACACCACTTCTCTCTCCAGAGCCTGAGTAACACTTTAACTCATGCTCCAAACAAACTCAAGGATGCGCACACACACACACACACACACACACACACACACACACACACACACACACACACACACACTTCAGACAGGTCTCTTGTGGTTGGCCTTTCCTGAGAGTGTATCCCACTAACACAGATTTGAGCTCTCTACTTAGTAGCACAAATCACTGATCGTGCACACTCACACACACTCACACACACATACGCACAATTGAAATCTATGTAATCATCCTTCAGTTTGATCATTTCAAACACATTCATTTTAGACTAAGTGTGTTTTTTTTTTGTAAGAAAACATATTCTATTAAAAAGCACAAGCAATGTCAATACAGACTAAAGGGAAGTTCCACTGTACATCTCTGGCTTGATAAGGCTTAAAGTGGCTAAGAAGAACTTTGGCGGCTGGTAGCCCCTTTGGACAAAATCCGTAGTATTTTTACGACGCCAGCTGTCGTAAAGCTGTTTTCTAGCGCGTGCTGGCCGTGCGAGATTCAAATGATCAGGACGCAGTATAGTGCATGTCCGTGTGTTGAAAGTGTGAGGGCACCGGACTCTTTTCGGCTCCGTGAGAGTGGTTAGTGACACTGCATCAACTAATGCCAGTCAGTGCCACACACACCTGATTGTAATGGGTGGATGCAGTGTCACCAACCACTCTCACAGAGCTGAAACATTCTGTGTCCTCACAGAAAGCCAATGAATGAGAGACGGCAGTTAGTATGGATCACGATGAGGTAATGTGTTTATGTTGTTGTAAATAATGACTATGTCAGATGAATAATGTTCAGGCAGTAATACTCTGCAGCAGCATTGAAAGCTGGGTGAACAAATGAAGGAGCAAAGCACAAAGCTGTTTTTGTGTATGTATGTGTGCTTTCATTTATCCAGAGCGGCCGCGGGTCAAGACTCATAGGGTCCCTATGCAGAAAGCCCATGACATATACAGAGACCTTACTCACTGTTAGGCAGTGTGCTACTGCATTATCAAGCATCACTCCTAATATAATGTCAACTACAAATATTACATTTGCATAATGGGAGTATCTCCACGCCAACGACAAGCCCAATAAGCAAAATATAGTAGGACAAAAATTCAGCATTTGCATTTAGTACTGAAACATTTGGCATTATTGAAGTCCCACATTTCCCGAGGAGGGGAATTTCTTCTCTGTGTGATCAAGTTTATGTGGGGCTGACATTCATTCATCTGAGCAAGAGACCCACACTTAGGTTAATGTGCATTATTCCTACCATGTTGGCAATGCAGATGAAGTGTAGACAGACTGCTTTCAGCTGTGGAGCCAGATTGATGCCTTCAGCACCGATCCCTTCCTTTGCCTCTTCCTTTCAATCCTTCCCTCCCCTACACCTGCCTGCTTTGACACTTTTCCCCTCATACTTCCAGCCCCTTCCAAATTATTTTCCATTCACTGAAACAATTACACGTGTGACAAACAATTTGTTGAAATATTAATTTATTTTCTCTCCTTTCTGCCTTCTTCTCTCACTATGTTTTGCACCTGTTCCATTATTTTTTTGTTTTACTTTCTCTGCTGCTGCCAGTTAATTCCCTCAAATTGATAAACTTGAATTATTTGAATATCATTTTGAGCGCACAAAGCAGCGCGGATGTCAGCAAGCAGTTTCTTTAAAAAATAAAATAATGAGCTACACATTTGATTTGCACGCTGCGCGGCCTCTTACTGAATCTTATTTTTCCCATTTGTATAAAAAACATGAAGTAATCTAGGTGCAAAATGTCTCCTTTAGCGACTGTATAAAATCCATTATAAGTTTTTTTTTCTTCTTTTCTTCCCCCACCTGGGCTGGCGTCTGCGGGTGAGAGAGCTGTACACACGGTTCTTGGCAGCTTCCAGCACCCTGCTTTCTCCTAATGTCCCCAACTCACTGGCTTGCGTGCTGCTAAATCAAATTACATTTCATCAGACAAAAGCTTATTTTCTTATTTTCTTTTTCTCTCACTATACACCAGTACAAATCAGATTGCTGTAAACCCAATCACAGTATAAGCTTTATTGTTTTTTTCTCATTCCTGGGTCGTTCACTCCGTTGGGCTGTGCAGCTGCTGGCAACTGTCCCTGAATGTTCGCCAAACTAAAAAAAAGTTTCACTAAGGCTCACCTGAAAACACTAGTTGTGTGTTATTAACTTTTTATCTGCCTGTTTCATTGCCCTGTCTCAGTATTTATCGCAGCCTGTACCTTTGTATCATTTATTGTTCTCCCTACCATTTCCAATGTCTGTTCTCTCTCTATCCTCCTTTAAATCCCTTTTTTTATGCAATATGTCCTCTCTCCGTCTGCCTCCCTTCTACTGTACATTATCTCAAACATGTATTTGGTTCCCACATGGCTGACTGCTCTTATGATCATCACTGTCTTCCTCGTCTGTGTGTCTCTTATTATTATTATTATTCTTTGCTTTTCATCCCTCGCAGTTATTCCTAAAACATGTCATCAGTCAGTATTACAGCAGCCGACACATTCTGTCATGATGATATCAGTCGTTCTGTTCAGTAGCCTCCGGGCTAATCTAAAAGGGCTAATCTAAAAGGGCTAATCTAAAAGGCCTGCTCTCCGCCACAAACACTTGTGCTCTCAGACGTGGCTGTTGACACTGAGACTCGTGTGTGTGTGTGTGTGTGTGTGTGTGTGTGTGTGTGTGTGTGTGTGTATGTGTGTGTGTGTGTGTGTGTGTGTGTGTGTGTGTGTGTGTGTGTGTGTGTGTGTGTGTGTGTGTGTGTGTGTGTGTGTGCTGAGCTAGATTCAGCTACAGTGTGCATGTAACAGGTCTTCATGATAATCTTCAAAAGGCACTAGACACACACACACACACACACACGTTCTCTTCAGATATAGAACATAAGGAAACATAAACACCTGCAATAGAGAATGTGTGTGTGTGTGTGTGTCTAGTGCCTTTTGAAGATTATCATGAAGACCTGTTACATGCACACTGTAGCTGAATTTAGCTCAGCACACACACACACACACTGGCATGCCTCCTGCTGACATCTTTTACTATAAATAGCAACAATAGACCTCGACAGGGCCTCTAAGGGTACCGCAGAGTGGTCTGCCATAGAGGCAACGCTTTTATCTGGGTGGGTGGCACAAGTCTGTGTGTGTTTGTGTGTGTGTGTGTGTCTGTGCGTGTGTGTGTGTGTGTTACAGTGGTTGTTGCTGGCACCATCAGCACTCACTCCATGCCCACAGAGCCAACTCTAACTTTACTGCAAAGGCTCATGCCCACACATACCTGTCAATATGTTGGCTCCCCCACTGACAAACCTTCACTCTGTGTGCTGTTCACTGCTACATGAAATCATACCCATTGAGTAGCACATTTTAAAAGAACACACAGTATCAGCAGTACCACACCATGTTAGTGTTCCACTGAGTTCAGACAGAAATCAAAGCCTAGCATTTTCACCTGCCATCTTTTTCATGGATTTCACCACGGGAACATCTGTGCTGTCCGTGCTTATTTGTCCCAAACAGATAATAGATGGAGCCTGCAGACGTTAGATGTAAGACATCAAGCAGCAGATGCACAAAGCATGTGTGTGGGAGTGTGTGTTGGTGTGTGTGTGTGTGTGTGTGTGTGTGTGTGTGTGTTCAGCTCAGCCTCTGACTGAACTCCACCCTCTCTGTTATTTCTCTAGTCTCTCTCCCTATGTTCCTCTCTGCAAATGTATGAAGTACATTCACAACGCCCTCGGAAACACAAACTTTAAGTTTAAAAAAATAATAATTTGGAAACCGCCAAACAGATGATTCTTCACTGCCAACTTGCACCACCTCAGGCGAATCAGCACCAACTCGTGGCTTTTCATTTACTTTGAATGCAATCTCGATGCAGTCTCTAAAACTCCCCTTGTGATCTGTTTGAGCACACAGTCAGATCCAGACACCAGTGTGAAAAACTAGCCAAGTTATGATCAGGATGACATGTGGGGGTCGATGCACGCAAACAGATTTGCTTTATTTTGTCATTTATAACATGCTGTATACAACGTGGATCCTTGTTATATATTGTATAAAAGTGTTTAATCTGAATTAAAAATGTTACTGACTGTATTGAGTGGAAATGTGTGGAAGCCTAATACAAGTTTACACAGCAAATAATAAAAAAAATAGAAAATCATTAAAAAATATTTTGGAGATACTTGATCCAAATTCTGGAAAAAAAGATTCCACTAATTCCAAAATTATCAATTTTAAAAAAACAATAGGCGATCACGTGAACTTTCTGCAAGTAAATAAATAGCATGATACTATACAGGCACAATAACAAAGGCTCATACATAACACCATCAAACATATCCACACCGTCACGTATTCACCAGACACCACACGGCCACGTAACAAACTGTATACTTCTGTAGTAGGCTTTGAAGATTTATTGCACAACCCATGTAGCCAAAAGCAGAAATGTATGTACATGTATGTATGTAATATGTATGATGTGAATGCAGAATATACTGCCAGAGGGATTCATAGCATCTGTTTTAGACATTACTAGACTTTATTCATGGGTGGCTCTTTAAAACTGGCAATGTATTGTAGTCAATTTGCATACAGGGCTGATTTTCTTGAAAAGGTGACTGCTGCTACCACCTGACAGCCATAATTTGCTGTAAGTACTGCCTTTGTTCTTTTGCTAATATTCTATGGCCTTCCTTACAGTGAAGAAAAAAAGCCTTCTGGTGGTTTGTGATACAGTACGAAAATGTCACATAATGAAACAGAGAAAAAAAGTAAATGATGTAAAGCCAGTCTGTCATCATGAGGTTTCTAATAATGCTCCTTTCCCTGTGTGTGTGTGTGTGCGTGTGCGTGTGCGTGTGTGTGTGTGTGTGTGTGTGTTTGTTGTGCTCTTTAGGTCTCCAAGGGATGAAAGTCTCTCTATCATTAATTTTTCTAATAATGCGCTCATCAATCACAGCTCTGTGTGTGTGTGTGTGTGTGTGTGTGTGTGTGTGTGTGTGTGTGTGTGTGTGTGTGTGTGTGTGTGTGTGTGTGTGTGTATTTGTGTCTGTGCATGTGCAGTTTGTGGTTATTTATGTGGTTTTTCCTGTGTGTGCCCGGGAGTGTGTTGTTGTGTTTCACCATGTTGTGCATTGACCAGTGGCTCGGGGCAGTGTATGCTCATTGGACTGGTGACAGACTATATTATTCATTCCCTGATGGAGAGTGACAGATGACTCCTTATTATGAGTCCATACGAGTGTATCCACGTGTTCATTTCAACCAAAGACAAAGGGAGCATGGTGTGTGAATGTGTTCTTGTTGTTTGGGCATTCATTGCTTCAGTTAAATACCAGATTTTTAGTTGTGCCAAACAACCACATTTCCAATATTAAATGTACCATTGTTTAGCTCAAATAACTGACGACATGTATGTAAAACTATATATTACTATACACTTATTACTTGAAATTGTAAGCAAGAAGTAAGAAGGGACAAAAGATGCTGATTTTTTATAATCAAAAACTAGACATTTATTTGTGACCAATGTTGTTGATCAAAGGGTAAAGGGCATGTATGTATTTGTGGTTGTAACTCTGCTGTAACTCAAGGGAGGAAACCCCTGTCTCAGCATGATGAAGCACTTGCAGAAAAGATCAAACTATCCCTGCGTTCCGAATCGCATACTTTCTACTATATAGTATGTAAAAAAAAGATTTAGGATGTTCCGATTCTTGTGGCCAGATTTAGGATGGTTAGAAGTACCCGGATGTCCTACTTCATCCGGCTAAGATTGTTAATGTTGAAAACAGCATCCTATTTGGGCGATTCTGACCCACAATCCGGTGCGCAAGTGAAGTGACGTCACGTCAAGTCGACAAAGCCTCTATATCAAAACAAACGGTGATGCGCCGGATATAAAAGCAGGAGGCAAGATCAAGGCGCAATGTTATAATGAAATACATAAGTAAAAGTATGTCCCAACTAGATTATTTTTATTGTTGGATGTAGTATGTAGAATAGAAAAAAGAAAGAGTATGCGATTCGGAACGCAGGGATCGAGCTTCGATAATTTGAGTCCGACGTTTCTTTCTGTTGTGTTCTGTGTTACAGTGAGACCTGAGCCCTGTTTCAGTAGCAGGTTTTACAAATGCTCTGAGTTGCAACTCTGGGTTTTGGGTTTCAGAACAGTGAATCAGCGTTGGGTCAATCAACTCTGCGCGTGTTCACTCTGGGTTGATCGCGTGCGTAAAAGTCATTGTCAATGGATCGCTGATAACATGATTCACCATGGAAACAGAAGAAACAAATGCTTGATTACTTACTGTTACACTTATCCACTTCTCAACAAAAAAAGCTTCTCTGTTCCTCCCATTAGAGTTTATGGTATGGAGAAGAATTAACGGGGATATCGTCTCATAACTCTGATCTAATCACCTCAGCCATTCAGAAAAACAATGGGGGAAACATTTTTGTCAATAGAATCATTAAGTTTCCGTGTGAGAAGCAAGTCTATTTTAAGAATGAAGTTACGCATATCAGCAGCAGCAAAAGTGTTATGCTGGCACCGCACAGCATTGCTGACAGTGTTATACATTCGCTGTATTATAGGCAAGCTATAATAGCCTACTGTGCAGTAAACAGACTGTCGCTTCTTTTAAATAAGGAGGGAAAGACATTAAAGCAGCTACGAGTAACATTTAAATATCTTTTAAACAACCTCATGTTTCCTCTGATAATCATAAATTACCTTCAACAGCAAACCAGACCATCAGTGCAAAGAAAGACGTTTTTAAATAGTTTTTATCGCTGATTTTGGTCTGGTCGCACACCCAGTCCGATTTTCGGCTCGCTCGTGCAGGCTCTATGGTCACATAGCCGTATTGGTCGCAGATTTCAGTGTGGCGCTGCAACGCGATTTGAGAAGCCTATCCCTCCAGGTGAGGGAAGGGGATCGGGAGCCTTGCTTGAGACAGTTATTTGTCGTCATAATGACTGATAACGGGGCTGAACCATCAAAGAAAAAAAAAGAAAATGCAATGAAGAAAAGCTAAAAGGGAGAGTGATAGGCGGGCGGCAGGCAACGTATACACAATTCCACGGGAGCGAACTAGACTGCAGTGTTTACTCCTAAATGAATGAGCGGTTGGTACTAACACAAAGTTTACTTTGCCTCACCAGCATCATCAGATGACCATTATTCATCTGAAATAGTCATTATTTACAACAACATAAACACATTACCTCATCGTGATCCATACTAACTGCCATCTCTCGTTCATTCGCTTTGTGAGAGGTGACACTGCATCAACTCATTGTAATCAGGTGTGTGTAGCACTGACTGAAATTAGTTGATGCTGTGTCACTAACCACTCTCACGGAGCCGAAAAGAATCGGGTGCCCTCACACTTTCAACACACGGACATGCACTATATTGCTTCCTGATCATTTGAATCTCGCACGCCCGGCATGAGCTAGAAAACAGCTTCACGACAGCTGGCGTCGTAAACATACTACCGCTTTTGTCCAAAGGGGCCGCCAACGTGCAATGTTACTCGTAGTGGCTTTCACTTCAGACACATTAGATGACAGTTTCCATTGTAGAGCCTGATTGATGTATTACCAGATTCCTTGTCCTTTAGTGATCACAGTTTAAAGTATTATATTATTTATATATTCATATACGGCTATTTAACGAGGCTCGTCTGTGACTTTGGGATGACACAAGTGAACAGTAACGATCGCGTGCAGCCCCAGCCGCAGAATTACATTTCAACCCGACATAAATCTGTTCAGTGGCACAGACGTTAAAAAATCCCTATTAATAAAAAGAAGAATGACATAGGCCTACATACAATACAAATAGGTTTATTAATCAGAATGTAGAACATGTTCACAATGTGTAAGGTGGCCGCCATATGAATGAACGAGGGCTGAGAACAAGGCTACTGATCAGATAAATGATCGATCAAACGTAACATGATCAGTACATGATAAAAACATCCCGATGGAGATTTCTATGGAGTAATTTTGCTTTAAACTGTACAGGGACGCGTTGTAACAGTGACTCTTTCTTCAGTCGGAGCTGCAGCGTAACAAACTCAGGGTAGGTCTAACCACCTCCCGAGCAGGTTAGACCCACGGCGTATGTTGCCGCAGTAACTGACTCTCGGTTGCGCTGAACCTGCTTCTTGAAACAGAAAACCGAGAGTTTCCACTAACTCAGAGTGAACAAACTCTGGGTTGCCTCAAAACCTGCTTCCTGAAACAGGGCTCAGGTCACTGGGATGTGACTGACTCTTCAACTCAGATCTGTGCTGTAAAAGGATCAACTGTGGAAATAGGATGCACCTCCAGAATATACAGCCAAGATACTGCAGTTGAGAAAAGATTAAAGTCATGCCTCATTCTTCAAGTCACTTGAAGAAGGAGGCATGACCTGTTGTCTTTATTAACATTTAACCAAAAAAAAGGTTTTTCCTGAACATTAAACAAACACTGTAAGAAATGTCCTGTAAAAAACTGTAATCAGCTGGCAGCAGGGTTGCCCTACTGATACTGTTAAATTACCATTATTTAACTGTCACTAAAATGTGCAGTATTATACTGTTAATGAAAACAGCAATATGATGTATTTTAAGTAAAATAGAAAAACTGGTTCATACTGTTTTTTCATTAACGTTATAATACTGTTAATTTTAGTGACAGTAAAATAATGTTAATTTAACAGTATCATAATGGCAACCATGCTGCCTGTTGATTACTGTTTTTTTACAGGAAAGCAAATTTACAATATTGGGTGACATACAAAATATATGACAAATATTTTTCAGTGTTATATGTTTTTAAAATACTGTTTTAAACAAACCATCGCTGCTTGAGTGGAGGGGTGCGGGGGGGGGGACAGCCATTTCCTGCTGAGTTGAGAGAAGGTTGCTTGACCTCAAACACTTCCTGCACAGCACGGTGTATGTGTGTGTTTCTGTGTAAGACGCACTCAAAATGCATTTAGTCTGCCTACAAGTGTGTGTGTGTGTGTGTGTGTGTGTGTGTGTGTGTGTGTGTGTGTGTGTGTGTGTGTGTGTGTGTGTGTGTGTGTATGTGTTTGGTGTCCTTCTTTAGCCTCCTCTCAGCATGCAGTAGTGAGTGACAGCTGGTGATTTTGAGTAACAACGGCTCCGACCTGTGGAACCCCGCTGTGCAGCAGTAAATAAAAGCTCATTCTGATTTAAACAGTGGCACTCAACCAATTTGTCCCCCATATGTCATGTCCCACCCCCACTCCTCTGTATGCAGGTGTTTTCATGGCTCTGATAAATCAACTACACACTATACCTGCCCTTCAACTAACAGCAGGCGGACAAATTTAGAGAATAGCTGGTGGACATAGGGCAGCATTAAGCAGCATAGCAAAAATGTATTTCCCTTTGGAGGAAGGAGCATGCATATTGGGATTACATGCATCAGAATGGAGGAGAAACACAACTAATAGATGTTTCTCTATGTATGATGGATGTGTCAATAGCCAACTGGTAGTGTTTTTTATGTAAATTAATTCAGCTTCTGTAAGTTCTTACTGCATTTGAAACAATTGGTATTGATAGTTTACAAAAACACACACACACACACACACGCATTCACACACACAAAGTTTAATTATAACAGGGAGGATAGTCCAAACCTGCAGCAGTGTATACCTGGAGAGTTGCTGGCTCATTATGTTGCACCTGACTACAATTAGACAGACTGGATACATCCGACAGATACAGCACCTGAGGCTGACACACACACACACGCATGCACACACACACACACACACAAACACACACACACAAACACCCACACACATGCACACACAAACACACACGCACATACCCACCAACAGGAGGGTTAGTGTAAACAGATTAGAAAATATAAACATGCACAGAAAAGAATTCACACGTTGCTATAGAAAATTGGAATGGGAAAGTGTGAATAAAGAAAGCATTTAACATGGAACAAAGGCATACGTGTGGGTGGGGTTAGGAGGCGTGGGATGAACCAACACACAGAAAGCCATCACTTATCTTCATTGTGTGTCGGAGGGTTCAGGTTTAACTGCTTCATGTACTACAATTCCCAAATATAACACTGGGCCCCACACCAGAAGCTGTCCTCCTGTGTGTCACACTAGGGTTGCGTTCCGAATCGCATACTTTCTACTATATAGTATGTAGAAAAAAGATTTAGGATGTCCCGATTCTTGTGGCCAGATTTAGGATGGTTAGAAGTAGCCAGATGTCCTACTTCATGCGGCCAAGATTGTTAGTGTTGAAAAGTGCATCCTATTTGGGCGATTCTGACCCACAATCCAGTGCGCACGTGAAGTGACGTAACATCGACGAAGCCTCCATATGAAAACAAACGGGGATGCGACGGATATAAAAGCAATAGGCAAGAACAAGGCGCAATGTTATGATGAAATAAGAGAGAAAAGTATGTCCCAATAGTATGCCTACTGCATCCTAACTAGATTATTTTTATCGTCGGATGTAGTATGTAGAATAGAAAAAAGAAAGAGTATGCGATTCGGAACGCAACCTAGAAGCTGTCCTCCTGTGTGTCCAAACATTATTTTCTAAGACAATACCAACAGTTCCTCAGCCGCTTCATGAAAAAACTGTAAAAATACAAGACTTTTACTTTGAAATCTCAGCAGGAAGTGTACATACATGGTGCTGTTCTTTCTGACAGCTGTAGTTGTTCTGTATGCCTATCGTACCGTTACTGTTACTTTGTGAGGTTTGATGCTTCGTTTATTCTGTTACTATATTCTCGTATAAGTTTTCTTGAAAAAAAAGAAAAGTATTATACAGTATACAATGATAGTTTTTACACATATAAAGTAGGCTACACCTTGAGCAAGTGTCCCAAGTTGTACTATACTACTTCCCAAGAGTACTAAAGCAGGAGCTCATGTTGTTGTCACTGCCACCTGAAAACATGAACAAAAGTACATATGTCTTGTCCAATTCAAAATACGAATGCTCGGCCGAACCAGACTCGCAATGAGTCCATTGATTGATATGTTCGGCATGTTGTTGGATGCTTTCATCTTTTATTCTGTTCTTTTATATATTTCTGTTAGAGATGTAACATTGCTTTCACTGTCCTCACTGCTATATTTATGTTATATTATTTTCACATAGTAGCATAAATAAATTGTCGTCCATTTTTGTATTTACAGAGACAGTTAAATTATTCATGTTCACGCACGCACACTCACTCAACGGGCCTTGTTTTTCTCTTCCCTCTTTTCCAATCACTTCCACTTTTTCTCCTTTCCGCGGTCCTCTCTCTCTCTCTCTCTCTCTCTCCTCCCCCCTGCATTTCACTCCCTACAGGCTATGAAGGCCCCCTTTTCCTTATGAGAACCCTAGATCTCAGTCGCGGCTTTACAATGGCTCAATATTGTATCATCTATCACTCTGCATAGAGCTGCGAGCCACCTCAGCCTCAGCGGACGGGAAGCAAGATTTATTGCGGAGGACGATGGCCCGCATATGTGGTGGGAGGAGAGAGGAAAGAGAGAGACAGAGAGAGAGAGAGAGAGAGGGAGAGAGACAGAGGAAAGAGAGAGACAGAGAGAGAGAGAGAGAGAGAGGCAGAGAGAGAGAGGAAAGAGAGAGACAGAGAGAGAGAGAGAGAGAGAGAGAGGAAAGAGAGAGACAGAGAGGGAGACAGAGACAGAGAGAGACAGAGACAGAGAGAGAGACAGATAGAGAGAGAGAGACAGAGAGACAGAGAGAGAGAGAGACAGAGAGAGAGAGAAAGACAGAGAGAGAGAGACAGAGAGAGAGACAGATAGAGAGAGAGCGAGACATAGAGAGAGAGAGAGAGGGAGAGAAAGACTAGAAAAGGGTGTGTTTTGGGCAATGCAAGGAAGAGATGGAAGCGGAGACACTTGAATGTAAGAGGAAGAGAAATGAGCAGAGAGAAAGATAGATGATGTGATAGAGAAGGCTAATGAGTTTGAGATATTGAGAGTGTAACGTGTGTGTGTGTGTGTGTGTGTGTGTGTGTGTGTGTGTGTGTGTGTGTGTGTGTGTGTGTGTGTGTGTGTGTGTGTGTGTGTGTGTAAGGGAATGCATGTGATAGACATAGTGCTTTAAGACCAACGCCTAGCTGCGTGTTGTCCATTAGGTGTTTAGTAATGACTGAGGTTGTGTGTGTGTGTGTGTGTGTGTGTGTGTAGGCCTTCAGTAATCATCTGTGTCAGTGTGATCGATGACTGACCACGGTCGCTGTTTAAACATTTAAAAATCTTTCAGGGCGGAAGAGTAGGGGAGGGAGAAGAGTGATGGTGGGAAGAAGGAAAAAGAAAGATGGAGAGAGCAGAGGGTCCTAATGACACAATCTAATCCTACACAAGCACAACTCTACATCCGCACCAATCACCATCATATCTTTCTCCCCGAGCTCTTGTTCACAGTTCAGGGTGGTAGGATGGAAAGGTGGCCGACCAGTAACCATGAGGTCGCTGGTTCGATCCCGGCACCGGACAGGAGGGTGTTCGTAGTAAAACTAGTAGTGGCTGGTATTACGTCTACGGTGCCCACCATCTCTACCATTGTGTCCTTGAGCAAGACACTTAACCCCAAACTGCTCCAGGGGCGCTGTACTATGGCTGACCCTGCGCTCTGACCCCCTCCGAAGTGTGGTAACTTGAAGGGGATATGCAGAAAGAAAAAATTCAATGTAACCATTGACTAATAAAGTAACTTAACTTAACACTTGCGGACAGATAAAGAGGGAATTCCCCACATGGTGCATATTGTAATGACTGATCACATTGCAAAGTATAAAGAGTTCCAGTGTGTAAAAAAAGTTAAGCCTTAATATTTTTTTGGAAATGCACAAGTTTGCTTTCTTTTTTCAAACAGTAAAAGATTTATTGCTATTCATGTTTGGACTTTAAGAGAAGCCAACTGTCATCTAATTTACAATAAAAATGCGGACATGACTGCTCTCCCCACCCTCACTGCTGGGTTTACATTGTCAGTATGCACACATCCATCATTCCACTATTGGATAGATTTACACTGTTGCATGTTAACCTGATGTGTTCTGTAAATCATTCAGTGACATGAAGTGGATTTAGTGTAACTCTAACAATTGGAAGGCCAGGTTCATTCATTAGTGTGCCTACAAGTGTGTGTGTTTTCATCTGTGCGTGCGCGTGTGCGTGCGTGCGTGCGTGTTGTGTGAGTGTGTGGGTGTCATGTTTCATAAATGGCTTCCCCAGTCGACTCAAGTCAAGCTTATTTATACATCCCAAAACCACAAATGTGCCTCACAGGTCTCTGCAATCAGTCCAGCTGCATGCAACACCCCTCTATCCCATCATCTTCCATTCCAAAAAAAAATAAATAGAATAAGAAAAAACAGGAAAAATGAAACCGCTGACTGAGCCACAGAGGAGTTTCAGGAATAACAAAGGTGGAATAAAAATATGGGAAAACAGAGCTAGGAGATTGGGGAGTTACAGAGAAAATATATGAAGAAAATGCCCAAAGCAGGCAGGAGCTGACCCATACATTCCTCTCCACCATGATGATCTGGACATAGAACAATCTAAAAGACACACACACACTAGGCTTGTGAAGTAAGCGATTTATTTATATTAATATAAGTGTTAAATCGCTCTTTATTCATACAGTGATCACTTATACAGTGTGCGTGTTTCATAAAGCCGATCTCTCAGTCACCCGCTCTGCATTTAAACGTCAAATAAACTTTTCGGGGATCCCGAAACTGATAACCAATCGGAAGAGAGAACGCTATAAACCGGCACCCGTCTCACTGCCGGTGCACGTACAGAGTGACAGACGTGAATGGGTATGCTCCTACAATGGCGGAGCAGGTAAAAATCCTTCCCAATGTCTGTTTTGATGGTTTTTATCATGTTTTATCACACTTGGGGATCTGAGATGATGCTAGATAACTTGCTGCTTGAAGACCGCAGTGCATTAATGTGGTGACGTTGGGACGAGGGAGGGGACTGCTAACTGCAGTCAGTAACAGGAAGTTAGCCACACTGACCATTCCGCTTACTGAACCTTTAACAGTTGTGCAGATAAATGAGCTCAATATACCCAATACCAAAACATAGTATCTCACTAACTCTTATTGGCAAAGCCGTGCACATAGTTTTGGTTTCCTTTGTCCAGAGAATCTCTGTTTTTGAAAGTGTTTGCTGTCAACACAACTGTAGAAAAGGCCCCAAAGTTATAGGTGTTTGGTATTTCTTATAGGGTGTTAGGTTGTGTTTTGTTTGGTGTGGGTGGCTGTCAGTTGGGGCCGTGACGTCGGTCAGCGGGAGAGTGTGTATTGTGGGTTTCCTTTCTCCTCTCGCTCCGTCAGATGTCGGAGCGTGCATGTTGCCGCAGTGAGAAATCGTTCTACAGTTCTGCCATGTTTGTTGGACTTATTGGAATCGCCCATGTGTGAGTGGAGACATGCAGTCACGATCGCTTTGTAGTTTGTGGTTTATGCAAGTTTAGCGGCCCGATACGAGGGTCGCAATAACAGCTGTTGTAACGGCTCGTCGCGAGCGAAACCCTTTGTTCTTTTCCCGCGAGCTGTGTGCTGCGGTGTCTGTAAAAGAAGAGAAATAAAGAGCGGATAAACCCTACTCCTCCTCTTCTAGTCTCATGCTTATAATCTGACGCTTTGGCCATAAGTGGTGTTCTGGCCGACACCTCTGAAGTGAACCCGGTGATACAGCAAATCAGCGCGGTAGGCTACATCCACCAGTTTCCTCCGCTACATTTAAAGCGGCTACGAGTAACATTTAAATATCTTTTAAACAGCCTCATGTTTCCTCTCATAATCATAAATTACCTTTAACAGCAAACCAGACCATCAGTGCAAAGAAAGACGTTTTTAAATAGTTTTTATTACTGCACTTGATCTGGTCGTACACCTAGTCCGATTTTCGGTTCACGCGTGCATGCTCTATGGTCACATATCCGTATTGGTCACAGATCTCAGCGTGGCGCAGGAACGTGAATTGAGAAGCCAATCCCTCCAGGTGAGGGAAGGGGAGCGGGAGCCTTGTTTGAGACAGTTGTTTGTCGTCATAATGACTGATAACGGGGCTGAACCATCAAAGAAAAAAAAGAAAATGCAATGAAGAAAAGCTAAAAGGGAGAGTGGTAGACGAGCGGGAGGGCGTTGCCAAGCAACGTAGCCTATACACAATTTCACGCAGCGAACCTAGACTGCAGTGTTTACTCCTAAATGAATGAGCGGTAGCCTACTAAAACAAAGTTTACTTTGCCTCACCAGCATCATCAGATGACCATTATTCATCGGAAATAGTCATTATTTACAACATAAACACATTACCTCATCGTGATCCATACTAACTAACTGCCATCTCTCGTTCATTCGCTTTGTGTGAGGACACGGGGACTCGTTCAGCTCCGTGAGAGGAGACAATGCATCAACTCATTGCAATCAGGTGTGTTTAGCACTTACTGGCATTAGTTGATGCTGTGTCACCCATAGACTCACGGAGCCGAAAAGAGTCCGGTGCCCTCACACTTTCAACACACGGACACGCCACGCACCATATTGCTTCCTGATTATTTGAATCTTGCACTCCCTGCACGAGCTACAAAACAGCTTCACGACAGCTGGCGTCGTAATAATACTACCGCTTTTGTTCAAAGGTGTCGCCAACGTGCCGACTTACTCGTAGTGGCTTTAATGGTCCTTCGAGCCGGATTCACAGGATTTACTTCAAGTATGGAAGCCTTTTCAGATTATAATGCTTGTGGTGCACGCCCAAGAAGACACCTTCGTCCCCCTGCTCGCTATGCAGATTATGAGGTGGATCATCTAGGCTACATGAGGGAGAGATACAGAGAGGATATGGAGACTACTCCCCAGGAGGGTACGGCCAAGAGGACCCCCCTCACTTCCACCTATGACTCTCCCCAGCTGAGTCAACTGCAGATGAGGGATGCTGTTCTTCAAGAGATGGATATGGGCTGTGGAGCTGAAAGCCAACAGCGCATCTATGAGAATCAGCTAGCCCCCCTGCTGTATTCAGAGAGAGAGCCTGTGGAGCGGGTACGTGATTGCATTACTCCTCTACCTCCAGCAATGCACCCTAGACCACATCGTGAGGATCTCAGAGCAGAGATGGATGATATTCGCCAAGAGAGGCACCTTCTTCAGCAAGCACAGCGACGCATGTCATCGGATATGGTTGAACTCAGAGCATTACGAGCAGACATGAAACAGCTAGTGGATGCTGTCCGTAACCTACGGAGCCCATCTCCTCTTCATACCAGTAAGCCAGAGCTGATGGTGAAGCAACCACCACCACCGATTAAGTGTGAACCACAGGACCCCGAGGAGGATGATTGGCCAGCACCACCACCTTGGCCAGAGCCGGTTGGAGAGGTACTGCAGCTTCGTGACCAGCCACTGCTACAGAACCTCAACATTAAGATGGATGAGCCTCCATGCATTAAAGAAGAGATAGTGCCAGCACCAGCTGCTAGGCAGTCTATGGATCAGTCACAGGTTTTACCCCCGGCAGGTGGGCACCCCGCTGCTATGAGACCATGGCATACCACTGCCTTTTATCCACCTCCTCAGTTCAAGCCTGTCCAGCCTCCACCTCAGCCACACGGTTTAACACCAGCCGAAACCAAGTATGCTGCAGACCACGCTCGTATGGGGGGTGAACCCGGCAGTAACCCAGCTTTCCCGCCACAGCATCCAGGCATGTTATGGACTCAGCCATCGCCATCTGGATTGCTTCAAGACACAAAACCCATCATCTCAGAGCCATTTTACCGTGGGCCACGCCCCACAATCAGCAAGTTCTCAAGCCGGGACCCAAGTGAGTTTGCGCGGCTCAAGATCTCACTGGGGAACCTATTGCCACATAATGCAACCGAGCTGTTCAAGTACCAAGTCTTGGTTGACCACCTGCACCTGGAAGAGGCTAAGTTAATCGCAGATGCCTACCTTAACTCCCCAACGCCGTTCACCGATACGATGGCTGCTCTCAATGACAAGTTCGGCCAACCACATCAGATAGCCCTGAGGCGTATCGCTGCTGTAATGGACGCTGCCGACATTCACCGAGGAGAAATCGTCGCCTTCGAGAAGTTTGCGCTCCACATACAGTCGTTGGTTGGTATGCTTAGGACATTGGGCCCAGAGGGAGAAGTGGAACTACAGTGTGGCTCACATGTTGCTCGCCTGCTAAGTAAGCTGCCACCAGAGCAGAGAGCCGAGTTTCGCCGCTGCATGTTCCATCAGGGCACTAGAACCCACACCTTAACTGATCTCTCCGACTGGCTGAAGTACGAGTCATGGTGCCAGGACACAGAAGGACATTTGGCAGCCAGAGGGGCTAAGGAGAAGCCAGCGTCAAGACCGGACGGACGGCAGGCTAAGCACCACCTCACTGTTCTCCACAGTGGTAATGAGGAAGCCAAGGAACCAGATGTGCCTGTGTCTGGTGGCTTCACAAAGGGGACCAAGAACAAACCATACTGTCCATTCTGCAACAATGAAGATCACTACCTCAGTCAGTGTACTGCAGTGTCCAAGCTCACCAAGGATCAGTTGACAGAATGGATTAAGGCTAACAAAAGGTGTTGGAGGTGTGCTCGGCCGCACCAGGCAGCCCAGTGCAACCTAAAGAAGACATGTAACCTCTGCCAAGGGAAGCACCTGCTGGTGCTTCATGAGGTCAATGCGACGGAGATCCTGTACCTCGACAGGCCAAGTGAAGGTAGTAGGGTCCTACTCAAAGTGGTCAAGATCCGCATTCACCACGGTGACCAAGCACTCAACACCTACGCTATACTCGACGACGGTGCTGAGAGAACCATGTTGTTGCCAGATGCGGCAGAGAAGCTAGGGATGAGAGGGACCCCAGAGGACCTACTACTTCGCACCATTCGGCAGGACGTGCAGAGCCTGAGTGGAGCATCAGTGTCATTCTCCATATCTTGCCCTGGAAAGCCAAAGACCAAGTATAAGATCAGAGGCGCTTTCACTACTGCTCACATCGGGCTAGCGAGTCACACCTACCCCATGGAGCCACTCCGCCAGAAGTACAAGCACCTTGCTGGCCTGCCCATACAGACCCTGACAAGTGTCAAACCCTTGATCCTCATTGGGAGCGATTATCCCCATCTCATCACCTCCATTGAACCGGTCAGGATGGGACCACCGGGAGGAGGACCAGCGGCCATCCGCACAAGGCTTGGCTGGACGCTTCAGGGCCCAGCCAGTGTGGTCTGTCACCTCGCCCGACCACAACTGTGCCTATTCACAGCAGTAGCACCCCACGAGAGCGAGCTAATGAGACACGTGGAGAAGCTGTGGCAAGTCGATACGTTGCCATTCAGGAGCGAGAAACTAGTTACTCGTTCGAAGCAGGACCAGGAGGCCATCAACATCCTCGAGGCCAAAACCACCAGGGTAGAAGTGGACGGCATACTACGCTACGCAACCCCGCTGCTCCGCCGGAAGGACATGCCACTACTTCAAGCTACCAAAGAAGCAGTCATGCCCTGTCTACGCAGCGTGGAAAGGCGACTGGCGCGAGAACCGGCAAAGGCTGAAGCCTACAGGTTGGAGATGGAGAAACTGATCAAGGCAGGCTCTGTCATCAAGCGTGGATCTGATGTCCCAGTTGAAGAGAGCCACGAATCGTGGTATATTCCCCACCATATGGTGAGCCATAACGGCAAGAATAGGCTGGTATTCAACTGCTCCTATCAACATCGGGGACACAACCTCAATGACTACCTGCTGCCTGGGCCTACTTTGGGAGCATCATTACTGGGAGTGTTGTTGCGCTTCAGAGAGCATGCGGTGGCCGTCAGTGGAGACATCAAAGGCATGTTCCACCAGGTTCGCCTCTTACCGGAAGACCGTGCCCTGCTCAGGTTCATCTGGCGGGATGTCAATCAAGAAGGGCCTCCTGAGGTTTATGAGTGGCAGGTGTTCCCCTTTGGCACGACATGCAGCCCATGCTGTGTCACGTTTGCCTTGCAGCGCCATGTCATCGACAACAGCCAACCAAATGAAGATGTGAGGAGCTCAGTCGAGAGATGTTTTTACGTGGACAACTGCCTCCAGAGTGTCCCCACCATCGCTGAAGCCAGGCACCTTGTCGACAAGCTACGTGCCCTCCTCGCTGGGGCAGGCTTTGATCTGCGACAGTGGGCCAGCAACGAACAGGACGTAATCAGTCACCTACCAGAAGAGAGCCGCTCCGCTAATGTTGAGCTATGGCTGGCCCAGAACAATATACAGACACCCCGGAATCCACTCTGGGGCTAAGTTGGCTCTTCCACACCGACGTCCTGGGCTACAAGCATCGTCATCTGGATTATGGTGTCCCCACGATGCGCAATATCTACAAGGTACTGGCAAGCCAGTACGACCCCTTGGGTCTGATCCTACCTTACACCACCAGGGCCAAGATAATCGTGAGGCACCTTTGGGACAAACACAGAGGGTGGGACGACCCACTGCTACCTCAGGAGCTCCTGCAGCAGTGGAACGCCTGGGAGGAAGAACTACAACTCCTGCCTCAGGTCACTCTGCCAAGGGCATATCTGCCAAGTGAGGTTGACACCTCCGGTCTTCACAGAGAGGTACACATATTCTGCGATGCCTCAGAAGAGGCTTACGGCTCCGTGGCGTACCTCAGGACCATGGACGGATATGGTGGTGTATATCTGGCATTCATCATGGCCCGCTCCAGAGTCGCTCCCAAACGATTCCATTCCATGCCACGATTACAGCTCTGTGCTGCACTTACTGGTGCACAGCTCTCACAGGTCCTGAAGAAAGAACTTACCATCACCATCGATCAAGTTTTCCTCTGGTCCGACTCAACAACGGTACTGACATGGTTGAAGTCTGAATCGTGCCGATTCAAGGTCTTCGTCGGTACCAGAGTGGCCGAAATACAGGAACTGACTGATGGCCATACCTGGAGGTATGTTGATACAGCGAGGAACCCTGCTGACGACGTGACACGTGGGAAGAAGCTCAGAGAGCTGGCGGAGCCAAACAGATGGAGCCAGGGACCTTCGTTTCTCCTGATGAGCCCAGACTCATGGCCAAAGGACCCTGTTGCTGACCAAGCGGAGGAGGCGTCAGAGCTGCGTAAGGCGACATTCTGTGGGGTCACTACAGTCGCACTGAGTCATTCTACTCCAGACCTGAGCCAGTACAGCTCTTGGAAGGACCTGCTGGAAGCAACCGTTCAGGAGCTGCACGGGGCGGCCAGTGCTGATGGCCCACCTTCAGCAGAAGATTACCGCCAGGCTGAGCGGCTGATCCTATGGAGAGCTCAGTTGGACAGTTTCGGGCAGGAGTACAGCCTCCTGAAAGCCAGTAAGCCAGTCCTTCGAAGCAGTCGGCTTCTCACTCTGTCTCCAGAGCTGGATGAAAGAGGAGAGCTCATAGTGGTTGGAGGACGGCTCCGTCGAGCAGAAGACTTGGAGCTGTCGACCCTTCATCCGGTCATCCTAGACCCACGTCATCAAGTGACCAAGCTCCTGATTCAAGACTTTGACAGCCGTCTACGCCACCCGGGCCCAGAGCGTGTTTTCGCAGAGCTTCGACGCTCGTTCTGGATACTGCGAGGGCGTGAGGCTGTTCGTCGCTACCAGCACGGCTGTGCTGACTGTCAACGATGGAGAGCCAGGCCTGCGGTACCAAAGATGGCAGACCTACCAGCAGCCCGTCTGCGCCTATTTAAGCCTCCTTTCTACTCCACGGGGATGGACTGCTTCGGTCCTTTCGAGGTAAAGGTTGGCCGGCGCCGAGAAAAGAGATGGGGGATCATCTTCAAGTGCCTCACAACCAGGGCGGTGCACTTGGATCTCCTCACCACTATCGATACCGACGCCTTCCTGATGGCCCTACGCCGGTTTGTTGCCCGTAGAGGAACGCCTGCAGAGCTGTTGTCCGACCAGGGGACAAATTTCAAGGGAGGTGAAAGAGAACTCCATGAGGCCTTCATGGAGATGGCTCCCGAGGTGCAGCAGCTCCTCGCCCCCCAGAAGATTGCATTTTGTTTCAATCCTCCAGCAGCTCCCCACTTCGGGGGAGTGTGGGAGAAGGAGATACGCTCAGTCAAGACCGCACTCTATGCCACAGTGGGTGCTCAACCAGTCCCAGAAGAAGTGCTTCATACCGTACTTATCGAGGTGGAAGGGATCGTTAACAGTAAGCCACTCGGTTATGTGTCCTCCGATGCCAGCGACCCAGATCCAGTGACCCCTAATGTTCTTCTGATGGGGCGGCCAGATGGTTCTCTACCTCAAGTCATCTACCCTGAGCATGAGCTCATCGGCCGTCGCCGCTGGAAGCACACTCAAGTTTTGGCGGACCACTTCTGGGCCCGTTTCATCTGGCTTTATGTGCCAAGCCTTCAAGCTCGCCAGAAGTGGCAGTCTTCGCCAGCTGACATCATGGAGGACTGTGTTGCCATGATCGTGGACCCACATTTCCCCAGAGCCCTCTGGCCTATTGGAAGGGTGGTCAAGACTCATCCCAGCCCTGACGGGCACATCCGATCTGCTGACGTGAAGGTGAAGGGGAGAGTCTACACTCGGCCAGTTGCCAGGCTGGTTGTACTTCCTGCACTTCCTTCTGATGAAGATGAGGACACTACTACCACTGCATCCCAACAGTAGAACTTTGTTGCCTTTATTGATGTGCAAATGTACTACATACATTTGGGGGCGGCTGTAGAAAAGGCCCCAAAGTTATAGGTTACAGTGTTTGGTATTTCTTATAGGGTGTTAGGTTGTGTTTTGTTTGGTGTGGGTGGCTGTCAGTTGGGGCCGTGACGTCGGTCAGCGGGAGAGTGTGTATTGTGGGTTTCCTTTCTCCTCTCGCTCCGTCAGATGTCGGAGCGTGCATGTTGCCGCAGTGAGAAATCGTTCTACAGTTCTGCCATGTTTGTTGGACTTATTGGAATCGCCCATGTGTGAGTGGAGACATGCAGTCACGATCGCTTTGTAGTTTGTGGTTTATGCAAGTTTAGCGGCCCGATACGAGGGTCGCAATAACAGCTGTTGTAACGGCTCGTCGCGAGCGAAACCCTTTGTTCTTTTCCCGCGAGCTGTGTGCTGCGGTGTCTGTAAAAGAAGAGAAATAAAGAGCGGATAAACCCTACTCCTCCTCTCCTAGTCTCATGCTTATAATCTGACGCTTTGGCCATAAGTGGTGTTCTGGCCGACACCTCTGAAGTGAACCCGGTGATACAGCAAATCAGCGCGGTAGGCTACATCCACCAGTTTCCTCCGCTACAACAACACAAAGACAGTGAAAGGACTTAGTAGTTTGTGTAGCACAAATGTTTTGAAGTTTCAAAGTGGCAGAAACAGTATCCTAGTTCCTCATGAGAATCCAAAGTCGTCCCTTTGAACTGTGTTTTTACTTGTTTACAGAAAGAAGTTTAGAGTTCTAACGTTGTGTAAGTTTTAATGAGGACTGCACACAAACAGCAGGGCAACTCTGTGAGACATCTGTGACAGTAAACATCATTTATTTTAAATGGCGGAGTTTTGTATTCCTCGGTTGACACAAAACACTAGAAACTGTTTGTTTTTGTGTGTCCCCTGCGAGGGACGTGAAAGGGTTTTTGTTGTGATCGTTCAGCATTTGAGCCGCCACCGCCTTTGGAATACGTTGGACGCTCCACAGAGGGATAACAGGTGTGGGACGCGGAGGTGGAGACAGTGGGAGGACTGGAGGGAGAGAAGGCAAGTCACAAATAGAGAAAGAATAAAGGAAGGAAAAGTTGCCGTGGATGACAGATGGGTTCGGAAAAAAAGGGAAGCTTTTCGGAGAGAAAGGGGCATGAAGGACAGAGGCGTGGAGAGGGGGAAACGGAAAGAGGGAAAAGGAGACAGACAAGCAGATTGTGTCAGTGTGTGTGTGTGTGTGTGCCAGCCCACCCAGCCACAGTCACTCCGCTCCGTCTGTCTGGATGCTGGACTATTCTCAGGCCTTCCAATATAATTCAGCCGTTCCACCACGTCAAGTTCCCCGGCGCAGCCCTGTAGGGCCTGCCACACCCCCCTTTCTCCTCGCTTCCTTATATGGGCATCCTGTCCCCCCGCAGCGCTCAAAGGGATTATTATGTTTATGTCCGCGCTGCTCCACTGACCCTGAAACAGAAAAGAAGAGAGATTGTTCATGCTATTTCCACCCTGATTTTCTGTGACGGCAAACCGTCTCTGAGCCTTCAGTTCTGGAGAGATGTGTGTGTGTGTGTGTGTGTGTGTGTGTGTGTGTGTGTGTGTGTGTGTGTGTGTGTGTGCTGCGTGGCTATACATAGTGATAATGATAGGTTTTAACAACAAGCAAGAATAAAATACTTAAAACAATAGTTCATAGACATTTTGGGAAATACGCTTATTCACTCTCTTGTCAGGAGTCAGATGCACGCAACCAGATAATAGCCTTGAACCACTGCATCTTGTTTTTTTTCCACATATAACTAGCAATAAATAATGTTACAAAGGGTTTTAAAAATTTTAAATGTTTATGGCTATAAATGATCTGTAACAGCAAACATAATGCTATTTTTATGTAGTTATTATTAATGCCAAATGCTAGTCCAAACTCAAACAAAACTATTTATGGCAGGCAGGGCAGAAAAGCCTGTGTTTCCCATACAGCAGAACATTAAAGCTTACTTTGCCTACCATCGTTATGTTAACATTATTAGTCTTAGTAAAATTACCTCACTAAGATGCAACCTGCAATCTCTCTTTCACTTGCTTCCAAAATAAATGTAGGCCTATGCACGCCGTCAAATGCTAGCAAAAAATTTAGGAAAGCAGGTGCTGCTGTCAACACTATTATGTCCCAAGGGGCTGCGAGAATAACTAAAAACCGAAGGTTCATCAGGGCTACTTTAATTGGTGAGCTTTAGCGTTGCCGGTACAGTAAAAAAAAAATTTCCTTTGGACAAAGCCAGGTGAGCTTTCCCCCCTTGTATTTACATTCTCCTCCAGTCATTTGAAGTTCATGTTTAATTGATTGGATAGCTGGATGTTCATTAAGTGAGAGCAGTACAGTTAGCAAGTGGTTATCGGCTACTGTTGACCAAATATGATGTGATTCGGTTGTATGTGTATTGTTGTTTAAAAAGTAGCATTTGGCCCAGCAGTTGAGGGTTGTCTGTGACTAACAGTCATTGCCAATACAGAGAATGGAAGCAGTGAGAGGAAGAGCTAGAACTCCAGACAAGGAGCGAAGGCAGAGGAAGCCTGAGAAGAGAAAGAGGTTGAGGAGTGGGAGAATAAAACTGACTCTTTAAACGAGTGTAGTAGAAAAGCGGCCTGGCATTGGAACAGACACGCCCCATCACACAACAGTCCAGACATTAACTTCTCAACTCTCTCTGTTCCCCTACTGCCATCACTCTTTCTCTCCCTCCCTCTTTCCTTCCCTCCATCTGCTCTGCCACTGCACCTGGCCTCTTCACTTTCTCTCACTCCATTTCCTCTCTTTTACTCCCTTTTCACCCCTTCTCTCATCATTTACTCTTTCTTCTCGGTTTCTACAACCTTACCCTCCTCCTTTTCCCCTCTTCCCCCCTTTTTTTGCAACTGAATAGTTAATTTTCCTCTGTGTGTCTTCTTCAATCCGTCTCTTCTCCTCAGCCTATCCATCTCCACTATTGGCACTTTTGACATCCCTGTCTCCCCCCTCTCTTTCCGTCCAACTTGACTTCCTCTCTACTGAATCGAACACAATCTCTTAAAGCCATAGTGTGTAACTTTTTCAAATGAATGAATGAATGTCGGTTACATTCTAGTCATCGGCAAACAAATTGACACACAGTTGATCAAGCCACACAAAACTATCTCTGTATTTTCCAGTATAGCAGCGTTTGCAAACTGATGCAGGAGCTCAGAGAAATCCCAAGAAGAGCCCAAAAAATGTCAGATGTTGATCGTACTGCTAAGAAAAATCTGTACTGCTAGGAAGAAACCTGGATGTACCGCAGAAGGTATAAAATCCATGCACGATCCCCGTAGGCGTACCTCATGTAGATGCGCCAACATTGTTTTTGTCATGACTCATGGGGGCGACAGAAGTTACGCACTGTAGCTTTAATCTGTCTTCAAGGCATATTCTCACTTGGTCTTCCCTCCTTATGTTAAAAATGTCCTCCTTTCCTTTAGAAACCACCCTTTTTTATGTCCACCATCCCCCTCTCCCCTCCATGGGGGGGAGGTGGGGGTCTCACTGTCTCTCCCTTTGGCCCAGCATGAGTGGACCAAGTCTGGGCACAGGAAGTCAGGACCACAGGGTGACTCTCCCAAGAGATCCTGGAGGGGGTCTGAAACAGTGGCCATATGGCAGAGCATTGAGTGAACAGCTTCCACACACTCAGACAAGGGGAGACACAACCCAGACTCCCAACAGACGCCCAGTGTGAAGGAATGGATTGTGTCCTCTGTGGCCAGTGGGCATGTCCACCACTCATTAGTTTCCCATGGAGAATTGATATCATTCACAAAGCTGCTTGGCTCACAGCACTGACCGCATGAATAGGTGGATGACGTGTGTGTGTGTGTGTGTGTGTGTGTGTGTGCCCAAGTCAAGAAGAGTTAAGAAGAGGATTTAGTGAACCTTTGCAAATTTGATGGCAGCCTCATGAAAGCACGTTTAGGTTACAACCAGGAATTTCTATACTCCACAATAATGGAGCCGCACAAAACCCTGCAGTTACTTCACCTTGAGTAAGAATACAGAAGAAAGAAAGCTACAGATTAGAATTTATTTTTGCACAAAACATATTTAAAAAAAGGCAAGGCAAGGCAAGGCAATTTTATTTGGGAATACACCAGTGCGAAGGGACATATTGACAATTTCTAGGACATCTGAGGCCATTAGGGATGGGAATCGAGAACCGGTTATTGTTCAGACCCGGTTCCGAGTCAACCAATTCCTTGGAATCGTTAACATGCCTGCTTAACGATGCCGCTTATCGGTTCCGCTCGTAGCAAATGCGTCATGACTTCAGACACGTGCTGCTTTGTTTTGGTTCAGAACGCAGCAAACATGACGTCGAGGCAGAAGCACTCTAAAGTGTGGTTGTATTACACATGAAAAGGCAACAATATGGTAAAGTTTCCATTTCATCAAATGACTCGTGCACAAGCAAGCGCGCAGACTGCGATCCTGACGGTTGAACGTTTAAACGTCCGCTGCCTTACTCGGCACCAGAATTGCCCATCACTTGGATTTGAACATACAATGTAGGCTATATGAATTAATGTGTGTGTAAGCCTAGGTGTGGGCAAGTGAAAGAGGGAGATACATAAAAAGGCGAGAGCAGCATACAAACAGGAAAAAAGGATTTCTTATTCGCTTCCAAAGGCCTGCTGTTTACTCTCGTTCATCAGCTGTTAAATGCTGCCTTGAAGCACGGCAGTGGGGACGAACGCAAAACAACACACAGCGGGACTCGGCGGTCCGGTGGTAAGGAAACTTTAACAATACGCTTTATAAAGACAGTAAGACACACTTAAAATAACGCTCTCTGCCCGATACAAAAAGCTCTGCCTTGGATTACTTGAGCGATTGATGTGTATAAAACCATCCGCTACGTGTCTGATGAAGGGACATTATATTAGCCTAATAAACAGCGCGGTGAACATAACAGCGTACATTGTAAAGCTGAGATGGAGCGGTGACTCCTTGTCGTTGGCGTGGTGAAGAATAAGCAAAGTGATACATTCTCTTAAAGCCTTTATGGCGTATTTATTCTCTTCTTGAATAGCCTACATGACTGTCTACTGTGCAGTCGTGACAGTTTGACCTGAGGCGTTAACATAGTGACATCATCACGTTGGCCTTTCAGAGTAAGGGCGCAATCATATAATAACACTTAACATACATTAAAGATCTCGTATCCTTCCTGAGAGGGCAAACATGATAATTGTTCTGCATCAAAAGAGTTGGTATTATCTTTTCAAAAGACTTATTTGTGTTTTTTCTGTCAGTTGAATTTTGTTTTAAGTGCCAATGAGCACTGTTAATATTCCAAAAGGCACAAGCTCTTCCTTGACTGTTTTAAGTATGTGTTTTTAGTTTGTAGGGCACATAAGGGCATTTGGGCTTAAAAACCAAAAAAAAAAATTGTCTGGACCAATTAATGTGAAAATTGACAATTTCCTAATCCTAAAGTAGCTTGATAATCTTTCAATGCATACACTAGACACTTCTGATCAGATATTAAAGAGAGTTAATACAAACAAACTAATTTGTACATATTCTCTCACCCAATGAGAATCGATAAGAGAATCGATAAGGAATCGGATCGATAAGCAGAATCGGAACCGGAATCGGAATCGCTAAATTCTTATCAATTCCCATCCCTAGAGGCCATACAGCTAAAAACAGTTTTAAAGAAGCCTGTGGGCAGAATGTCAAGGCAAGGGGTCTACAACCATGCTAGCTGCTGTATGGGGCTAGATAGAGCAAAATAATGACAAGCTAACATGCTGATGTTTAGCAGGTATAAGGTTTACAGTGGTCACCATTTACGTTTAGCGTGTTATCATGCTAACGTGCCACAGAAATGATCAATAAACAGGAAGTACACCTGTGGCTGATGGGAATGTCATTAGTTGTCCAACTGCTTATACTGTAAATCCATATCTGATCCTTTATGACTTGTTTAGCCTGTACTGATTGACAGAGTACCTTGCAGGAAACTTATTCTGGGCCTCAATTTAGTAAAAACTGTATTTTGAGTAAATATTTGACTGTAATTCTATATCAATCAAGTTAAAATTTTCAATTTGATTGAACCCATCGTTATCATCTCTCTAGTCAGAGCTTAACAGTTGTTGCCGAAATTGAACATCTGACTGAGGTGTCCTTGGGAGATTGTGTTGTTAGTTTTGTTGCCGATATAGTGTCAGTGCGTTGTCATCACATATGGAAAAATTTAAAAAAGAAAAGAAAGAAAGATAACGCTGCATAAAGGGAAAGACTTATTTTGCTCTCACATTTGATGTTGCTCTCTGCTGTGCTTGTAGCATGTGTTTTTGGTGCAGAATGTTTTGCAGGTTTTGCACACAGGCAGAGAAAAACGATGCTATATATACAGAAGATTATATAAGTACGTGTATGCAATTGTAATAGTTTTGAATGTCACAGAAATGTGATGAATTACGTCCCTGTGTGGGGGGGTAGTGGTCATGTAGTGATTGCCCTTACTTTGGCTTATTTCTAATAAGACAATCATTTCTATTCATGCCACTGATTCTGCCCTATTCAGAGGGTTCCTCACCATTACACACACACACTGACCAAAATTAAAAAGATTATTCACTTCTGACAATTTCAGTGCTGCTTTTTTACGGCTGGCCCAGCACAGTGTATTATGTTCATGTATAAACATAATGTCTGCCATGTTTGTCTCAGCATGTTTGTCCAATTGTTCTTGTTTCTTCTATTGTATTAGGATCAAATGGTTTCTGATGAAAGACACTTCATCATACACAAGACAGAAATGATCGACGTCGTGGAGAGTCGACTGACTTTTAAAAACTCCAACTCCTTGCAACATTTTTAGGATGATTTAATTATTCATAAAAATATCCCTTTGTAACATGGTACGCAACACATTGTGTTCTATTAAATAGAACCCAAGCTGAAAGTTGTGTTTCAATAAAATTAGAGCTGTCAAATTAACGCGTTAATTTCGATTAATTAATCACAGAAAAATTAACACGATTAAAAAAATTAACGCAGATTAATCGCACTTCTATAATGCCCTTTGACCCGGTGCAAAAGTGGTGCGCAGCTGCACCTGTAGCTTGCAGACACGGGCCGCACGGGTAAAAGAGAGAAAAGTAAAGAGAGAAGCAGGGGAAAGGGGCCGAGGGCTCTATGGACAGTTTATGGGATGCTTCGGGCAAATAAGCATAAAGGTAGGAAGACATCTTACTTTATTCTCCGCAGTTTCTGTGCATTATTGATTTAGTGGGTGCAACAATGTAGGTTCAAAACAGTATCTCTCAATCTTCCTCCGTGTGTCTCAATTTTGTTTGCTAGCTGTCTCGTCTCCGCATAAACGGACAACCGGAGAAACCTGGCTGAGGGGAGGAGACAGAAGTTACGAGAGACGGTGAGCGAGAGAGAGAGAGAGAAACAAACTGTAGTAGGCTATACAGCGGTTTATAAACAGGTATAAAAGTGTCATAAAAGTATGCGATTAATTTAGATTAATTAATCACAGAGCCTGTAATTAATTAGATTCATGTTTTTAATCGCTTGACAGCCCTAAATAAAATGCATCAGTCCATTCTGTTGACTGGTTGTTGTGACTGACACCCAAACAAAATCGCAGGTGCTGAAGGGGTCGGGGCATTTATTTCTGTTTCTTTTGATGCATTTCTTATTGATCATTTAGCAATGAATATGACAGGGAAGAGTAGAGATAGAAAATGGTATTCAACAATGGTCTACAGCTGGACTGGGAATGTTGAGATTCACATTTAATTGAGACGTTCAGCACGATGCTTGAAGTTGCATTACAAAGGGCTGCTCTTGTTTCACATAGCCTTCTTATTTGCCTGTACGTCTGAGATTTTCATCTGATTTATGATTTATATGTGCTATCTTTTTTATTCATTGTATGTTTTAGTATTGTTTCATGATCCTATTTAGATGTACTTTAATTTCTGGATTGCTTTAGGATCTTACTGTTTATATGTACTGTACTTCTGTTTTGTTTTTTTCTCAGATCGTTTGTTGTTATAAGGGCGTAATTGGAAAAAGAGAGCTTGCTCCCAACAGCCTTGCCTAAATACAGCTCTGGAAAAAATTAAGAGACTACTCCAAATGTTCAGTGTCTCTCGTTTTACTTTTTATAGTCATATGTTTGAGTAGAATGAACATTTTGGTTTTAGAATATAAACTTCTGACAACATTTCTACCAAATTCCAATACGTTTTTGTCATTAAGAGCATTTTCAATAAGTTATGTAGAGATGAAGATTTAAGAAAAATCCAGACTGGTCTCTTAATTGTTTCTATTACAGTGTGAATATACAGTTTGGTTTTTTAACTGTGTCAGCTGTGAATACACCAACCATCTCTCCAAACACTTATATGTATTGCCCTGGGTGATTAAAGTAACTTACATTTGCATAAGTTCAACGTGTGAGTGAGTGTTGTTTTGCAAGTTGGAGGAACAAAGCGTTGAGCTTTAAGTGGGGCATCGAAAAAACACAGAAAAACAAACACATGACAAGGACAACAACACTGTCTTTAGCAAACGCATCACAATCACTTCCTCTTTGAGCTGAACCATCAAAGGACAACACTTCTATTTGGACTGACCGACACGCGCACACACACACACGTGCACACACACACACATATACAAACACACATTGAACTATCAATAAACCAATGTTCAGATTGACTCATTGTCCATCACATACTTTTCTGCAGTTTTTTTAAATGAAACATTCTTGTGTGTTTATATAAATGTGTGCATGTGAGGTTGAGCTGACAGTAACCCTTTTGACTCACCTTCCATTTCCTGCTCTGACTTTGTAAAAGTCAGTCCCAATCAAAGTCCCACTAAAGTACATTTTCATCATGCCCTCAGTCTTGGTTTGCTTTCCAACTGAATACGATGTTCCATTTTGCGCAGCTATACAGGTGAATTAGACATCTGCTCAAAAGGAAATTACATGAGTTCACCATAATCCATGTGCTTAAGATAAAGATGTAACTTGTCCCTTCTACAGGAGTGGAGGTGTCAATCAAACACAGACTGTGAGCACTGCCTCAGGAGAAGTCCAATTAGGCATGAGTGGAAAATGGAAACACCTGTGAGAATTGAATTTAGGGCCTTTCATACTGTGACCTTTTGTGGGATATTGGTGGATAAATGGTAAGTGCTATACAATTTTATTGATTTTAATGTTGAAGCTGGTTAAAGCATTTATCAGATAGCCTATAGCTAAGACTTATTCCAGTGAGCAAACATGTTGCTCGTAAGTGGTTAGACTAACACTAGTCTCGCACAGCCAGACCAAACTACAGCTAGTAGTATGGAAGTATCATTCGGGAATTGGGGGGGGGGGGGGGGGGGGGACTGGGCTGGGCTGGCCGGTTTTCATTTCTCTGAACCAATCACAATTGTCTTGGGCGGGAAGCCGCAACGCGTCCTTTCAAAATAATGCATTTGTGCATCACAAAACTAGCTCTCCAGGGGCCTATTGCATTAAAGTGGAATAAAGACATCCAGGATGATTGATAAAGCCAGCCTTGACAAAGTCTAGCCTGGGCACTTTGGATTAGTCAATTGCATAAACGCCAATCCAGGATGTAAAGGGGCTGCTTTGTAAAGCCAGGTGTAAGTCATTCTGTTAAGTGCCAGCCCACAGCTTTCAGAAGTAGACCCAAAGATCGAACACAGATTTACTGATGGAAAAATGGAAAAGACGGCCCATTTTCCCACAATGCCTTGCTAGTTTAAACCGTAAGTGAGGGGGCAGTTCATTTCATACAGAAGATGTATTCTCTGCCAACTGTTCTTGATGTCCCTGCATTGTTTTATGATAAAATAGTTGACAGTGAGCAGTCTGCAGGTGCATCTAAACAATTGAATATCATGGAAAGTCCATTCAAAAAGTGAAACTTTCATAGATTCATTACACAAAGTGAAATATGTCAGGCCTTTTTTTGGATGATTGATTGATCATGGAATAAAAAAATCCAGTATCTCAAAATATTAGGATGTTACTTACAACCAATCAGAAAAAGGATTTATAATACAGAAATGTCGACCTTCTGAAAAGTATGTTTATTCTAGATTAATTTCACTCCATGTGTATTGAATTTCTAGAATATATTTAAGTTTCACTTTTTGAATTCAATTACAGAAAAAAGGAATTTTTCATTGATATTGAATTTTGTTTTAGATGCACCTCGATATAGTTATAAGTACAAAGTGATTGTATTTGACCCACACTTGCAACGTCATCTGCCATCGATAATCAATTGTATAAATATAGCCTGCAATATGAACAGACTATCACATAAATTATTATAATTTATATAATTGCATCTTAATCTAATCATAAATGGTTCAGGTTAAATAAATTAAAAAAAATAACTATTTAACTAAATGACAATGCAGTCTTTTATGTGGTACCGTAAAACAGGCTAATGAAAATAAAGCAATACACAGAAGATCATGGAACAACTGTTAAACACCTTGATTTCAGATCGGAGTGACAGCTGACTGAGCCAATCAGGCAACAGAATAAGGTTATCCTGGTCGGACCAGGCTAAATGTAAAGGATAAATCTCCATGGTAACTTATGTCCCTCCGCTTTTATGCAACCGGATCATGGCTAACGCAAGCCAGGATAACCGAAATATCCTAGGTTAATCCCTTATCCTAGTTTTATGCAATAGGCCCCTGGTAGTTGGATGATCTGTGTGTGTCCGAAAACATGAACCGGTAGCAGGGGGTTGAAAGCACACTCCCCACCCACACATGTAAGTTAGCATAATACATAAAGTAATGTTAGCATGAAAGTTGTGCTGTTTGACTGCTAAAATAGCCTATTAGATAAACATAGTTTTTTTTACTAATTAGAGCTCAACACAAACTCCAGCTGAGGCTGACAGGCTGAAAGGTAATTGGTTCTGTGATTAAATAGGACAAATTCAAATGTTAACCGTCTAACCCTAATTCACCATGTGTCGAACATGCAGGTCTGTACCTCATTTAGAAGCAATCGTTTGCAATAAAAGGAAAAGAAAAAAAGCCATCTGTTAAAACATCTTTATCTCTTCTTACATCTGCCCCTAAAGTTTCCAAAAATTTGGTGAAAACACTTTTTTTTCCGATGACCAGAACAAAGAGGGCAAACACACCTGCCAGAGTCACTGTGTGTGTGTGTTTTTCTCATCTTCATTCACATTCATTTCTTAACACTTCTTAATAACACTTCCGTCTGAATCACTGACACTCTGAACAGTTTCTTGAATGGTTTTAATGAGCTGCTGCTGCTGCACAAAGCCCTGGTTCTGGTGTTTTTAATATAATTTGTTGTTGTTGTCTTAGCAGATGGTGTCTCTATGGCACATTCACACAGAGAGACACACTTCCATATTTAGGCCTGCAGACTGACTGACAGAATTACACTTCACTCATTAACTTGAATAAGGCAGCTAGACACTCTAACCATGCACTGTCTGTGTGTGTGTGTGTGTGTGTGTGTGTGTGTGTGTGTGTGTGTGTGTGTGTGTGTGTGTGTGTGTGTGTGTGTGTGTGTGTGTGTGTGTGTGAGTGTGAGCGGGCGAGAGAGGAAGAGATGAAGTAAAGAGTCATTTAAACGCCACGGAAATGTGTAACTAATCAGTATTTTCTGCTTGAATTGGTGGCATAATACAATTTTCAGTTAAGCACATGTGACCCATACTGTCACAGAGACGTGTGTGTGCGTGTGTGTGTGTGTGTGTGTGTGTGTGTGTGTGTGTGTGTGTGTAAAATTGCATGGACAGCATGTGTGTCCATAAGGCCTGCATGTGCATCTTTTCCTTTTTGAGTTAATTGACACTCACACACAGACTGCAGTAGCCTTTCTCAATAATAGTTGTTAAGGAAACGCTATTTGGTGTGACAGATGTGCTTGTGGCAGACCAGGATATGGCAAACCACAAGGGACACACATGGATTTGGATGACGTGCCGGGTAATAGATGGCTGAACAATACCAAGAATAAGAACACAATACAAAAGCATCATAATGAGCACAAGGGATGAACACATTCATCAAATGAATAAGGAACACCAAATGCCAACAAACTGGTATAAATATTTAAATCTGCATTATTATTCCACTCCATTTAATGATGAAAACTTAAAGACCGACTTCACCAGTTGGAATATGAAGGTGTATTGAACTCTGAGATCCTATGTAGTATAAATGTGCAAAAAAAAATAAATCGGATCATCCTATCCTGAGAAAAGGCAGAAAGAGTGTTTTATGGTCTCACTGTCTAACCCTACAGTTTCCTTCTTGTGACATCACAGTAAGGGTTAGGATTAACTGGACAGCTGGGCCAAGGGAAGACTTAGGGAAGACTGAGGGAAGAACAACCTGATTCATTATATTATAATAGTGATGTTATAATGATAGAACGCTGTTTCCTTATGGGTGAAGTATTCCTTTAAATATGGGTAAATATGATGGATCAATTGATGAACTTTTGGCTGCTTCTCCACTCCCTACCCCAGGTACAACTCAAGACACTGGTCCATGCATGTGCTGTAAACAGATCAGATAAATAAATTATTTGAATTATTAACCAATCAAAATGTGTAGATTTTCTGCATTTCCTTCTGATTGAAAATCTTTGGACTTTTGACTGAACAAGCACTTTGAAATCATCACCTTAAATGATTCAAGCGTTCATAAAATCCTACAATCATTCATCAAACAAATCACAAGACAATTGAAGATGTTCACTTAAGTGAAAAAATAATTATAAATTGATGCCCTAAAGTTATAATCCATAACTGCCTGTGTGTGCTGCAGTAAAAACCATATGCCTGTGTGGCTCTGAAATGATTCAAGGAAATGGTGTAACAAGAGGGAAAGGAAGGTGTACTCCTTATTGGCTTTACATCCGTCCAATCCTATCAGTAGGTTTACCACAACTAATGATAAGTGCTGAGAGGGTCAATCACAACGTTTACATGTTCCAGAAAATCGGTTTATTGTCTTAATCCGACTGAAACTGGTCTTCTAAAATACTTAGACCCGGAAGCCGAATAACATTCAATAATAACCCAAGAATAACAACCAAACGGGAGAGGGAATCACGTTTGCATAAAGCACATACTGTACAGAGCTCTAGAGATATCCATGCCATTGCTTGCTATTGTACCAGCTTTCAGCAGCTTGCTGCTTGCAAACAAGTTAGCAGCTCGCTAACCGTTAGCTGCTCGCTGACCTAATAGGAAAAGAGTCCAATACTAACAAGCTGAAAGCGGCTGGAAGGGGGCGTATCTAACTATTGTAGTGGAGTTCGACATACTTTGGTCAACATTGGATCCCTTCCTGACTGTGCTGGGACAGTTGCTTATATCGGGGGGATAATTGTACTGTGAGTGGCACCTGCTCCAAATGTGTGTGTGTATGACATCCACAGAGATTGATGGGAAGGAGCATGCAACATTATCAAGTGCATGTGTGTGTGTAGGTCCCAGTGTGCGCAAATAGACACTCCTGTAGACTTGGTGCCAAGTGCTTGTGCCTTTAAATGTGCATTGTGTGTGTGTGTGTGTGGGGGGGGGGGGGGTCTGGCTGGCTGTCTGGCTGGATGGGTAGTCCCGTCGGCATGTGGGGTGATTGGCAGCGCCCATTTGGGTGTCATTGATAACACACAGGAGGGCGACTGCCACAGATGAGCTCTGTCAAGCTGTCTGCCCATCAGACACGCACCCACACCCCTTTTCTCGCTCTCGTTCTCACTCACACTCACACACACACACACACCAACCTACATCTCAATTTCTCTCCCAATGACTCTTGCTCTGAGTCTGACTCTTGTTTGTGTTTAACACACACTGAATCTCTCTGCTTTCAAACTCACATTTCACAGGCCTAGAGTCCCCATTGTACCCTCTCTCTACACACACACACACACACACACACACACACACACACACACACACAACCTGTCAGCCCTGCCAGCCTGTGGCCAGCCGTTGAACCTACTATACTGATAACGAAAACAGCAGCCCTCTCCTCTGCAGGGAGACACTGTCTCATTCATATGTATCTGTTGATGTGTTAGGGAAGCTCTGTCACTTGTTTGTCAATGTGGACGGCTTGAAAAGACCAAACTGACATTTGGAGGGACATTTTTCAAAACAGCCATTGAGGAAGGTTTTGATACACTGGCAGCTATGTTCAGATGTCTGTGGTAAGCCACTGAGCTTTAGTTTAAAGTGTAAGGATTACGTCAGTATTATGGATAGGTTTTTCGAGACACAGATGTAGCATCTTTCAACGCAATCCCAGACACAACAAAGCATTTGAGCCCGTGTTTCAACCTCTTGTGGTCCTTTGAATTATAATGTTGTTGTGTCTGAGACGCAAAAGGTGAAATTGTATATCTGTTGTAGCACTGCAAACCCCTTAAGTCAGGAGGCTAGGACAGGTATATGTTTTATAAGTCTTTCCCCTGGAACACACATCCTACCTCTACTACGCGTCTGAGTCTGACTTTTTTCGGCGACTGTGTAAACACAGCGGCCACACAACCAACCTCGGACGCACTGAAGACGGCCGCTTCACTTCACCTCAGGAGGAGGAGCCTATTTTTTCAGGGGGACGCGCGTCTCTCTCGAGTCTCACTACGTTAATTGATAGAGAAATACTCTGTTGAGTCATACCAGCAGCATTCACTGTAGTTTCACAATTTCCCTGTTTGTTTAAAACTACCCAAAGGGAGGATTACTGTCGACATCAATATTAATCATATGCATCATAAAATGACATGAAACAACTTAATATGGGAATTATATATGAAAACTCTATGTAGAAAGACAGGGCTTTTAGGAGCAGCGCTGCAGCAGCAGCAGTTGAGATGTTCCATGTGTGTCTGAAAACAGTAAGAGAAACGCAGCAGTAACCCACGCAGACGCGCTCCAGAGGTAGACGCAGGATGTGTGTTCCAGGGGTTTGACTTTACGACCGTCTCCTGCCAACACTCATGGTTTCATTTAACCAGGAACCCTTACCCCAGATGACCAGTTTAGAGTAACTAAACCTAGCCAAACATTACATTGCATTAATTGACTTGACTCATTAAACTTATGGCAAACTTTTTCTGTCTGTTAACAGTTGCCTATTTACACTTGAAGCAGTCACAGAGCTTGTCAATGCCCACCCTCATTTTAGTTCTGTTCTGGTCACCAACTCCTAAGGGGAATGTCTTTTTTCTTTCACGTGTTAAATGTAGAAGCATACAGTGGGTTTATCAGAGATGTTCGACTGACACAGCTTCTTTTTGCAGCTGTTAACGATGAAGTGAATATTTGCAATAGGGCCAGAAACAACTCCAAATGAATGAGCATGTTGCTACATAACTGCTGGATGTGTATCTAGGCAACTGTTGCCAACAAGTTTGCCATATCAAGTTAAAAGGTGATGCTATGTGAAGCTTGTGTTCACAGATGAGTTATTTCAGACTGTAACCTTCCTGTTGAGAGATCAGAAAATAATCATATATTTATTTCAGATACAGTTTTTGAGAAAGCTGTTATAAAATGTCATAATGTCATCCTTGTCTTCTTCTGAATGATCCAAATACTCTTGTACGATTAAAGGTAGAAGATTTCACTCAGTTTTTAGACAGGATGGAACATTAACTGTGTGTGTGTGTGTGTGTGTGTGTGTGTGTGTGTGTGTGTGTGTGTGTGTGTGTGTGCAGCCTCACCTTTAACACACACACACAATGCATACAGGACACACTTTCTGGCACAATGCAGCCCTTAGGGATCAATTACCGCTCGCTCAGGTCTTTATCATCTCACAGCTTTGACTATGAATACCTTCCCGCACCCCCGACTAGACACACGCTCTCTATCACACACACACAACACACACGGCAAGGCTATAAGCCTTTTTTGATAGTTGAGATGTATAAGCTTCTTTTCAGAATGCCCTGTCAGAGAATGTTATCTCCCGCCACAGCTAGCCAAACCGCACAATAGCCTTCATTGTAATGACTGACAGCGAGCGAGAATCCCATCTGTGGTCTGTACGTGTGTGTGTGTGTGTGCGTGCGTGCATGTGTGTGTGTGTGTGTGTGAGACACAAAGAAAGACACCCCTTACTAGAGTTTACCTGTCGAATTTTTCAAGACCTCTCCATACACCTGAGATTCCTTGGGGTAATGATCAACCCCTGTTTATTACACACACACACACACACACACACACACCAAAGTATCTTCAGCTCTCACGTTCTCTTCCTGTCCAGATGCTACCACCATTTGTTATTATTTTGTTGGAATCAACTTTTTATCAAGGTCAGCTTACTGTGCAGTTCCAGTGAAACTTTGTGAGGATGTGACAGCTCTAAAGGATGAACCACAGAGCTGCAGATGGGAGGACAGGAGCGCAGGACATCTCATCAACATCTGGGTTTTATGGAGAATGTGAAAACAGATGACCTTACCAATTAAATATCCAGTAACAATCTTTAGTTTTTTTCTACTACATCTATTTTTTTTATTATCATAATCTCAGAAGTTCTCCCTAAGCAATACTGATTAAAAGTATGAATCAAGTATGTTTCGCTCCAGTTTGAACACTTTAGTGTATTTGCGTTAGGGCTGTGTCAAAAAATCGAAATATTGATATATCGCGATACTTAGTTTCCCGATATCAGTATCGATTTTTATATCAAAATATCGATTTTTTTTTTATTAATTTTTTTATGATTTTTATTTTATTTTTTTTTTGCTTTTCAAGTCCTTTTTGACAGTGCAGAGATACAGATATGAAGTGGGGCAGAGAGGGAATGAAACAACCACGGGTCAGATTCAAACCCATGTCTGCTGTCAGGCCTGAGCCTCTAGGATACTGACTATTGAAGTTAGATCAGTTTTGTTTATAAAAGTACTTAAGATTCACTGTGTCACAAAAGCACACTAATGTGTTTTCATTTTCATTGTGTCCTGTACAGTTAGTACAAGAGTGAATTGGATTTGTTATTTTGATGTTATGGCAGCTGCAGCAGTGTTTGATAATTTGCCAAAACCAAAAAAAAAGGAAGAAAAATAGTAAAGGGAGTTGTGAATGAAATACTTTTGACTTCATTTGTATGTGCAATTATCACTATATTGTGCTGTTATGTTTGACAAGGCAACTTGTTTATGGAATATCGCAATATATCGTGATATATCAAGATACGCAATATATCGTGATATATCGTATCGTGACCAGTGTATCGTGATACGTATCGTATCGCGAAGTCCTTGACGATACCCAGCCCTAATTTGCGTCCACTCCATTCATACCCCCTCTAAAATACACCTCACATTCCGTATGGACAAAGTGTCAAACTCAGACTATCTGTATACTACATAACGTAGTATTCATTGAGAACACTGGCTTTGACGACCCTATCCTGATCAAGCTAGATCAGGAAGGGGTCCTACAGTCAGCTAACTGTTAGCATGCTAACATTTGGTCTCTTTAGTAGGAGCATGCTAGCCTGGCTCCGCCCGCCCGCCTACTTCCGGCCAAATTTCATTTTCCCTTCAGTAGTCAGTCTGGGTGTACAGTGCATTTCCCAGTTTTACCGGAGAATCTACAATCGTCCAATCAGCGAACAGAGCGAGTGGCTGAGAACGATGACTTCGAAGTCGCGCTCCAGTTTCAGCTGAATGCTGCGTTCCTTTATACTCGGAAGAAGGAGATTTCCGACTTGGTAGTTCCGAGTTCCGACCTGTCTGTGTTCCAGTGCATCTGCTCGCGAAAGTATGGACGCCTAAAACCTTTCTCGTCCAAATAACTAAACGTTAGGCTGTGTGTGTGTGTGTGTGTGCGAGACACAAAGAAAGACACCCCTTACTAGAGTTTACCTGTCGAATTTTTCAAGACCTCTCCATACACCTGAGATTCCTTGGGGTAATAATCAAACCCTGTTTATCACACACACACACACACACACACACACACACACACACACACACACACACACACACACACACACACACACACACACACACACCAAAGTATCTTCAGCTCTCACGTTCTCTTCCTGTCCAGATGCTACCACCATTTGTTATTATTTTGTTGGAATCAACTTTTTATCAAGGTCAGCTTATTGTGCAGTTCCAGTCAAACTTTGTGAGGATGTGACAGCTCTAAAGGATGAACCACAGAGCTGCAGATGGGAGGACAGGAGCGCAGGACATCTCATCAACATCTGGGTTTTATGGAGAATGTGAAAACAGATGACCTTACCAATTAAATATCCAGTAACAATCTTTAGTTTTTTTCTACTACATCTATTTTTTTTATTATCATAATCTCAGAAGTTCTCCCTAAGCAATACTGATTAAAAGTATGAATCAAGTATGTTTCGCTCCAGCTTGAACACTTTAGTGTATTTGCGTTAGGGCTGTGTCAAAAAATTGAAATATCGATATATCGCGATACTTAGTTTCCCGATATCAGTATCGATTTTTATATCAAAATATCGATTTTTTTTTATTAATTTTTTTATGATTTTTATTTTTATTTTTTTTTGCTTTTCAAGTCCTTTTTGACAGTGCAGAGATACAGATATGAAGTGGGGCAGAGAGGGAATGAAACAACCACGGGTCAGATTCAAACCCATGTCTGCTGTCAGGCCTGAGCCTCTAGGATACTGACTATTGAAGTTAGATCAGTTTTGTTTATAAAAGTACTTAAGATTCCCTGTGTCACAAAAGCACACTGATGTGTTTTCATTTTCATTGTGTCCTGTACAGTTAGTACAAGAGTGAATTGGATTTGTTATTTTGATGTTATGGCAGCTGCAGCAGTGTTTGATAATTTGCCAAAACCAAAAAAAAGGAAGAAAAATAGTAAAGGAAGTTGTGAATGAAATACTTTTGACTTCATTTGTATGTACAATTATCACTATATTGTGCTGTTATGTTTGACAAGGCAACTTGTTTATGGAATATCGCAATATATCGTGATATATCAAGATACGCAATATATCGTGATATATCGTATCGTGACCAGTGTATCGTGATACGTATCGTATCGCAAAGTCCTTGACGATACCCAGCCCTAATTTGCGTCCACTCCATTCATACCCCCTCTAAAATACACCTCACATTCCGTATGGACAAAGTGTCAAACTCAGACTATCTGTATACTACATAACGTAGTATTCATTGAGAACACTGGCTTTGACGACCCCATCCTGATCAAGCTAGATCAGGAAGGGGTCCTACAGTCAGCTAACTGTTAGCATGCTAACATTTGGTCTCTTTAGTAGGAGCATGCTAGCCTAGCTCCGCCCGCCCGCCTACTTCCGGCCAAATTTCATTTTCCCTTCAGTAGTCAGTCTGGGTGTACAGTGCATTTCCCAGTTTTACCGGAGAATCTACAATCGTCCAATCAGCAAACAGAGCGAGTGGCTGAGAACGATGACTTCGAAGTCGCGCTCCAGTTTCAGTTGAATGCTGCGTTCCTTTATACTCGGAAGAAGGAGATTTCCGACTTGGTAGTTCCGAGTTCCGACCTGTCTGTGTTCCAGTGCATCTGCTCGCGAAAGTATGGACGCCTAAAACCTTTCTCGTCCAAATAACTAAACGTTAGGCTCTTACAAGTTACTGTTGCCAGGTACCGGTAGATTCATAGACTACAATATGTAGTGAAGTCGGAAATTTCCGAGTTCCCTGTCCAACTGGAACGCACCGCCAGAAGCCGGCTCATGACACACGTGACGACCAAACGTGATGCTATTGGTTGGCTAATCCAGAGTGGCACTGGGCAGATCCAATAGTTTTAAACTTCAACAGACACCCGCCTCCAAGTGAATGAATGTTTGCCAATTACAGCACTTCCAGACCTTCTGTACAAATGAAATGAGGTACGATGGTCTGGTTGGACCAGGCTAGGAGCATGCCACACTGACACACACGACAACACAACATGTTAGTTTTAAAATACTCTGCCTGAAACCATAATACATATCCTTTTTTTCCTTGTATTTTATGAGCAGTTATGGGACGGGTCCAGTTAAACAATGAACCGTCTGTTAGCGGCTCATTTGCAGCTATAGCAGCACCATAACCTCTGATTTATTTCCTGTTATGTCCCCTGCTGTTCTTTAAACATGGCTTTAATTAATCCCTCTCACTATTAAAACTAACATTGGACAGCTGGCCATCAAGCCATAAACAAAGATGATAGTTCAATAAAAAAAAAAATTTAAAAACCCACAGTGAAACAGTACAGCTATCCAAGCTCAAAGAATATTGAAATTTCAGAGATGTAAATGTTTTTCTTTTAGCGTGATCTGAACTGGTGACATCAAGGCACGGGGGCCAGGCGCCAACAATCTCCATGAATCCACCCCGAGCTTTGAGCATGCTTAAGCAATCATGACCTGGCATAAGGTCCGTGTACGTAATCAATTATTCATTTGGAAAGGTGGGGGGAAACGTCGGCCCATCTGCTGAGGGGAGCAGTCCTGGCTTGAGTTATTGAGCGGTGTGTGTGTGTGTGTGTGTGTGTGCTGTCCGCTGTTTAATAATGGTCCACCTATAGTGCTCCTTAGCAAAGGGGACACACCTCTGCATTGTCACATGTCAACCAATACGGCGGCTGACATATGTGTTTTTGTTTTGTGCCTTTTGTCTGGTACTGATTGCAATGAATTTAGTCCTGAATTAACGTTTTCTTTTCTAACAATTCTTCTAGAACAATTATTTTTAACAATGGCTGAACTTTGGCCCACGATGAGCTCCGACAAAGTATTTTTCTCTTTATTTAAGATCTTGGCTTGCCTTGCAAGCGAAGCAGCTGCAGGAGAATGACAGACAGCTCATTTTGTAGAAAGTGGATTAAAGGACTTAGAAGAGAATCATGTGTGAGCATTAGAAGTCATTTGTTCAGTGCTCGTCGACTCTTGACGCGTAGAACTCCAGCGACCCAGCCGCAGACACGGCTCACGGCCAATGTGATTAACTTGACATTCCTGAGCAAATGAAACACTAATCTGGAGAACCTGCAGATATGAGACTCAGATTTAAAGACAGGGCAAAGTATATCCAGGGGGAAATACTCACTGAAATCCTCTTTGATTCTGTCTCATCTAGTTTATGCAGATTTTTAACAATAATAATTTTGATATCAGATAAGAAAATTATAATCCCATGTGCTGATTAAAAGAAATATCTACTTCTACTAAGCCAGGGCTCTATCTGTGGAGCTACAATACACTCTAGAGGTTAAAATGGGCATAGTGCAGTCAGCAGGCCCTAATGCCTAACCCTGTATGCTTTATATCCCACCAGAATATAAGCATAGGACAGCTGTAACTCCTGCTCTGTTTCAAGGAGGTTTGTTCATTGCATCTTTACCCAAATAACTTGGCACATCACCTTCTTTAACAGTTGGAAATTAAAGATTATGACCTGGTGTGTGTGTGTGTTAATAGTCTGGGTTGGGTAGTCAGGTTAATGATGCACCATGATTATAACGTTCAATAATCTTTAAAGGTGATTTGAACACATTTAAAAGCACAAACAGCTTTTAGGAGGATCTGATTTCATAAAGTCCCGACTTTAAAAATGCCTTACATCTTTTAAATCTGCAGTATTGCATCAAGCATACAGTTTCATTCATAAGGCGGAGGAGGAAACAACAAGCTACCTAACTTTGGTCAATCCAAATGGTTCAAAATGGTAGTGTGCTGCCATCCAGTGGTGAAACGCCTAACATACACTACAGACTGTTGCCTGCTGGAGAAAACATGACTCACTGATATGGAGGACATTACCTGTCATAAGTATAAATAAATTAATTAATAAATACTGGAATAAATTAATAAATAAATGATTAAATACATGAATAAATAAATAAAAGAAGGAATAAATAAATAATTAAATGTCATTTATTTATTTCTAGATTTATTTATTTCCACATTTATTTATGTATATACATATTTATTTCCTTTTTTATTTATTTACACATTTATTTATGCATTTATTCATTTCTACATTTCCTTATTTATTTCTACATTTCTGTGTTCATATGCTAATGAGGTAGGAGGGACTTGCCTCAGTCTCATACAGGATTGGTCATATGTCAACAAATACTACTCCGACACAACCCTAATAAACGAGAAGAAGAAGAAGCGACTTCCTGTTGACAGTGTTGCCAACTTAGCGATTTTGTAGCTATATTTAGCGACTTTTCAGCCCCCCTGGCGACTTTTTTTTTCAAAACAGCGACCAGCGAAAAATTTAGCTTTTTTTTCTGGTGTTATTGGTGACTTTTTCGCCAAAGCAACTATCACTTTTAACGCTTCTCAACGAGCTGCGGGAGTCTCCACGGCCCCTCCCCCTTCCCAGTGCACTGACAGGCGGCCCGGTCCTCGCGCAGCAGTCCCTCCCAGCTGCGGTCAGAGCAGGAGATACACCTCTCTGCTCGTGGTCCTTTAGCATCCCTATTAGCAGTTGTAGTAGCAGCTTTCCCCCCCTCTTCTACAGTCTACGAGGAGTGCAATTCAACATGTCATGCAGTGCTTTTTTAAACTATGAGCATGTATGATTACTGATTACTGAAAACGGAGGTAGTCCTGTGGTGCATTGTTATCTGGTTTTAAGTAAGCATTGGGTGTGGAAACATTATAAGTGGGGGTCTGGGGGTCTCCCCCCCAGAAATGTTTGAGCATTAAACACTTAATTTCCTGCATTCTGGTGAATTTTTATGAAGCAACGTGTGCCTTTTCTGCATTCATTTTTATGTAAAGTAAAAGAGAACATTCACGGTTCCGCTGACACAAATTTTATTGAATAGCCTACAATGCATGTGTAGTGCTTTCAAATATCTCCTGTAGCCTATTGTTAAAACATTTGGTTAAACTGTAATGAAGGTAATTATTCTATATCATGTCTACTATTTGGGGATGAGTAGCTGGTGGTATTTTACTAGCATCATTAGGCTTTATTCAAAGAAGAAAAAAAATTAGAGAACAGTTCAACACCAATGCAAACTACTAAAATAAAACATCTGGGTTGGTCCCTCCTCTAGGCTACCTTGATTTGTGTTATGAAAAGTGCTATAAATGTGCAATACATAGGCTACAGTTCATTACACAGAACAATAAAGGCATTTTTATTGGCGGATGAGTCATTTGTTACTTTGCAAACCTAATTTTCAAACAAAATTAACAAAGACAATGTACAAAGCGATCCAAAGATCTTCATGCGCGCGCACCGGCCGGCGGGGACACAATTCTTATCACCGGTAACTTGGCACGCTATCAACGCACCTCGGAAGAGAAGGTGCAGGTAGGGGGCTCGCCTCCCGCTTCGAATGCACAGTGCACATCAAAACATAACATTAATGCGCGTTCAGAAAGAGGAAGTCACGGCACTCATGTCTGTTAGCTTTCAAAAATTCAAAATAAGAATTTGAAAATAAAAGTCCCCCAAAGCAAATGTTATTTTGGGGATTCATTTCTCCGTGTGAGAAATTTGAGGTGTGGCGTGTGAGAGTGTGAACGGGTTGATTTGCGTGTGTCTCACAGCCAAAGAGTGAGACTTGGCAGCTTTTATCTACTTCGTCAGCTAATGCTCCTAAGTTATTTGCTAGAACTCTGAAGTCCGCCATTGTTCTTATTTTCTTCTTCTTCTTCTCCTCCTCCTTTGGGGTGCAACCATAACTTTCTTGGTGCATACCGCCATCTACTGTGTTGGAGTATCTTTTGACCTGTGACCAATCCTGTATGAGACTGAGGCAAGTCCCTCCTACCTCATTAGCATATGGACACAGAAATGTGGAAATAAATAAATGAGGAAATGTGGAAATGTAAAAATGAATAAATGCATAAATAAATAAATGTGGAAATAAATAAGTAAGGAACTAAATGTGTATATACATAAATAAATGTGGAAATAAATAAATCTAGAAATAAATAAATTACATTTAATTATTTATGTATTTATTTATTCCTTATTTTATTTATTTATTCATGTATTTAATCATTTATTTATTTATTTATTCCAGTATTTATTCATTTATTTATACTTATGGCAGGTAATGTCCTCCATACACTGAGACATGATTGTGTTTAAAGCCTTGTTAAAGGTGAAGTAAGCGGTTTAATTATGTTAATGTAAGTGTTAAATCGCTCTTTATTCATACAGTGATCACTTACTTAATGTGCGCGTTTCATAAAGCCCATCTCTCAGTCAGCTGCTCTGCATGTAATCGGCAAATAAACTTATTGGAGTATCCCGAAATTTTTATCCAATCAGAAGAGACAACGCTACAAACCGACACTCGTCTCACTCATATATAGGCTGTGTCTTGATTCAGGGGTTGCGGTCTTGGAACCGGCCTCGTAGGCTGCATTTGAAGACCGATTGCGTCATAGCGGCGCGCAAAGGCTGTCCCATTTGCAAGGCTCCTCGCAAGGCTCCTCATATGCGGTCGTGAAATGCCGCCTTCGTTTCACGGTTTTGAAGCAGTTTTGAAGGCTGCATCAGATGTATCCTTCGTGGCCCAACATATCCCATGATTCATTGCGTTTTTTTCAGAGATGGCATACAATAAAATAAAAATTAACAAAACAGCAACGTGTTGCTCCATCTTCTTAACTTTTATCTTCCTTTCTTTTTTTCTTGTACTTTTTTTTCTTTTCGTCTGGTAGGCAACTTCTTTTTCTTTTTTCCTCCATTGACAGGGCTGTCTCCGTTGGCAGCAATCAGGGTTGCTAGGCAGCACAGGAGCGGCGAGTCGTCACGCAAGGTAACGGCTTGTTACGTAAACCGGAAATGCTCGTAAACGGAGACCTGCGGAGACCGTCCCGTTTAACAAGGCTCGTTGGCCTCAAAACCGGCCTTAAAATCGGCCTTCATAGGCTATAGCCTTCATAGACCGCGAGACTGCGTCCTACCAAGGCTGCAACCCCTGAATCAAGACACAGCCACAGTATATACACTCCATGGTCTCACTGCCGGTGCACGCCAGAGCAACAGATGGGTGAATGTGTATAAGCCTACAATGGTGGAGCAGGTAAAAATCCTTCCCAATGTCTGTTTTGATGGTTTTTATCATGTCTTATCACACTTATGGATCTGAGATGATGCTAGATAACGTGCTGCTGCAGTGCATTAATGTGGTGACGTAGGGACGAGCGAGGGGACTGCTAACTGCAGTAACTGACAGGAAGTTAGCTAAAAGAACCATTCCGCTTACAGCACCTTTAACATATCAACAAACAGCTCAAATATTAAACAGATCTTCTTGCAATAGTTAGGCCAAAGTTAAGTTACTTTATTAGTTAATGGTTACATTGAAATCTGTCTTTCCGCATATCCCCTCTCAAGTTACCACACTTCGGAGGGGGTCAGAATGCAGGGTCAGCTGTAGTACAGCTGGGGTTAAGTCAGTGGCGAACTTAGCCATTTTGGGGCTCCAGGCGAACAGTCATTTGGGGGCCATTGCATGTACCGGTCTAATGTACGCATAATGAGATGATACTCCATACAAACTATACATACAATGTGCACTTTCGCTTGGATGCTATTTAAAGTAAAGTTACTTCAAGAGAGTTATTAATGCTCATGGCAATAGTTCTTGCTCCACTAAACCTGATTATTAGCCAACTGTTACAAACCGTTAGCCAGCCGCGGCTGGCCCATAGAGGGCGCTAGGGCACCGCCCCCTCTCCACCCCCCCCCCCAAAATAAAATAAAATCGTTTTTTTTTGTGTTAATTTGAGGCAACTAAACTATTTAATTTTACTTAAGAATGCACACTGAATTTATATCCTGACACTGTAGTTACATTTCATGGCGAAATTCAAGCTCTAAACTGACTCTTTTGGCTTCTACGGGCGCCAGTTCACGGCGCCCCACACCCTCGTTCACTCAGAGTGGCCCTATCAATTTCTATTGCCATTCACTTTTAACGGAGGGTTTGGGGCGCTAGGCATTGGCGCCCAGTAACTGGTTACCTGGCAACAATACAACGTTCGGATCTACTAACGGTTGCTCGCGGAGTCGCGTGCAGTGTTGCCAACTTAGCGATGTTGTCGCTATATTTAGCGACTTTTCAACCCCCCTGGCGACTTTTTTTTCAAAATAGCGACAACTCTAGCTTTTTTTCTGGTGTTGGTGACTTTTTCGCCAAGGCATCACTTTTAACTCTTCTCAACAAGCAGCGGGAGTCTCCCCGGCCCCTCTCCCGTAACAGAGCACGGACAGGTGGCCCGGTCCTCGGCAGCAGTCCCTCCCAGCTGCGCTCAGAGCAGGAGACACACACCTCTCTGCTCGTGGTCCGTTAGCATCCCTATTAGCAGCTCCCCCCCCCCCCCCGTTCTACAGTCTACGAGTAGTGCAACTCAAAATATTATGCAGTGCTTTTTTAAACTTTGAGCATGTATGATTACTGCTAGACTTACCATTATCACGTTGCTTGTTTATGCGATTGACACGTTCATAACACTAGAACCTCACCTATTGCCTATGTTGGCATCATGCCTTTAGTGTGCATATTGTATATAGTTCTCTGCAAACCTATGTTGGTATCATGCCTTTAGTGTGCATAGCCTACCTATGTTGGTGTGACGCACACAAGACATATGGTCACAATTTGTGTTTATGTATTAATGTTATCAGTGATCATAATCACTTGTTTCCCAGCACTTGCTGATGATTTATTTCAACTTTTATTATCTGTTATTCAGTCTTTGAAGGCTTGTACTTCTGGGTGTGATACCGATTAACGCCAGAGAGAGAGAGAATGTTAACTTGTGTATAATTCTCAATTGTTATTGATGTATTTGCACTCTTAATCTTGCTGAATTCTACAAGGCAAATAAATTAAGTTAAAACCTAGTTCCCCTGCCCCATTTGTCTTCATAAGGAAATGTTCTATTTTGTCTTTATTATTTCGTCAGAATGCACCAGAATGCTTCATTTGTATGTGAAAATCACAAAAAAAATCTTCTAGGGGACGCTCCCCCCAGACCCCCTTACATGGGTTTGGTTTATAAAATTTCAGCCCCACCTGAAAGAAAATTCACCAGCCGCCACTGCCGTTAGCTTAAGCTAGTGAAGCTAACACAATGTAGCATGCTCCTCATAATAACACAAGGATTTTTGTGTGCTCTGTCGAAATAAAGGTGGTGTTTTGTCCGCTTTCATTCTCAGATATGAACTGATTTAGTGCATTGATGCTATGAAACGGTGAATATATGTTTACAACGCGGGTAGCGGCTGGTGGTGATATTGGGTGGGGGGGCTAACAAATTAATTAAGCCTAGGGCCTATAAACATCCATAGTTCACGCTGCAGCAACAACAAAATCACATCAGAGGTACAGTCCAGAGATACAGCACCAAGTTACAGCAAGCCTAATAATACTCCGCACAAAAATTAGAGAAGTAGGCTACAAACATGCAAAACGTTTCTCTCTCTCTCCCCACACACACACACACACACACACACACACACACTAGCCTGCACAGCAACAATGGTACTATGACACTTCATCAGCCAGTTTCTGTTCATACACAGCTAACATACAATCAAGCAACTCGTTTTTAACGTGTAGCCTACTTGGCAACCTGTGCGTTTGACAGGTGATCGGCTAACTGGCTATCTTAAAAAGAGAACTGGTCAACGAACTGGAGAAGTTGCAGATTCATCAGAGTCCCTCAAAGCTAGCTCCTATGCCCCACAGAACATAATACAGTCCACAATCCTTAAAGGTGCAGTGTGTAATATGACATCATCAAGAAAGTTCTAGAAATTTCTAGAATGCAACGCTCCCTGGGTAACCCCACCCCTTTAGAATAATAACAGAAGCTACAGTGGCCTTCAAGGACAAGAACAATTCTAAATTCTAAACAATGCACCTGATGACATTCCAAAAACATGGATTCCCCCACAAGACTTGCCTGCTCAATGTACAAAATGTAATATTAATATTTGTAATTCTCCGCTCAGGAGGATAATTCAGATTATTAACAGAGGTGATTTTACACCAATGAGGACATATTTATGAATGAGGATATTGATTTTAGCTAATAAATTAGTTAAAATGTTACACAGTGCCCCTTTAACAGCCAATGTCTTTTGTTCTTTACCTGCTCATTGTGTCTCTGTATAGAGATGCGGTGACCGTCATCCAGTTGACAGGCAATATTAGCTTTGTCCAACATCGACAGCTTCACACAGTTCCCAATGTGACTTGCACTGCATTCATGTTTCTATTACGTTTCTTGATTGTAGACGATACATGTTTTAAATCCATAACCCCTTGTTGGGTTCAAGCCGTGTTTCCTCCAAACAGCAGCACGCACGGGAAACAGAGACGTGCCCTTTTAGCTACGCTAGCCGATAGCCAGTCCTTCCTTTCAAACTAAGAAACACTAAATGAATGATTTTTTCATGTGTCCTTTTTTTTATTTGGCAGCGATTGGGAGATGTGCCCCTAGTCTCTTTATTTCATTTTTTTCCCTTCCAAAATCATTAACGAAAACGGCTGTATAGACAGTATAGTCCACTTCATAATGTATGTTAGCACCGGTTAGCACTGGCCATTGTTGACACTCAGTATCTCCCGCCTCCAACAGTGACAGTCACCAGTGAGAGTCACTGTCTAAAAAAAAAAAAAGAAACATGGATGCTATTAAAAGTGCATTATTTTTAATCAAATAATAATATAAAAACTGCATATGCAAACAGTTCAGCTCAAACAATAAACTGCAAAGGTCTGCAAAGTAATGAGATTGTTATGAAATATGTTTGTTAGCCCACAGGTTTTTACTCAGACACACAGGCACATACACACACACACGGCATGCATGCACACACGCATTAACACACTGTCAAAGATGTGAGTCAGCGATTCTGGAGAACGCTTCTTGTTAAAATCACTTTTTTGTCAAAATCAGTGAATATCTCCTCCCAATCGGCTACATGTCCTTACTGTGTGTGCGCTGAAAAAAATTCAGGTTTAATACACAGCCTAGGCTCGGTAAACGGGCATGTTGCTAGCTACAGTGGGCCCCCCTTTTTTACATAGTTGCAGAGTTAAGGGTAAATAAAGCCGATCCTGTAACTTGCTCAAAATTTTTAGTTAATTATCAATGAACATGTCAGTGCATCGGAAATTCCAAGTCCCCCACTGTAGTTAAAACTCTTGAGAGATGTTAATGCAATAGTTTGATAATGATGATTGAAAATGCACAAACTGCAGCACTTTTTCTATATGGAATATTAAAAACTTTAACAGTACACAGTTAAACATTTATACTGTGAGAATGATTTCAAGAGATTGGACAAGATTCACATGTTTGCCTTTAATTGTTTTTATTGCAGAAAAATCAAGAGACAAGACAGCAACGGACAAAATACAACACTTGGAATGTAAACGAAGGAAAATGGCCACAACACAAGGCAGGTAAGGGTGTAAGAGACAAGGGAGTAAGAGGGTTAAATAAATGGTTAATGGACTGTGCTCATATAGTGTTTTGCTAGTCGTACTTGACCACTCGAAACGCTAAAACACTGTAGTCACATTCAACCATTCTCACACACTGATGGCAGATGTTATTACCCATCAGAAAAAAAATAATTTGGGGTTCATTGTCTCTTTACTCAGGGACACTGGGGGCGGGGGATTCCAACCAATAACCCTGCAATCCAGCGGACGACTGCCCTAGATGCTTTAAGACACAGCCGCCCTCGATAGAGACAGTCAGGGTTAGGGGGTAAGATGGTAAGGAGGTAAGATAGTGGATCAACCACTTAAAAAACTGTATGAACAATCCTACCATGAAAACATGATAAGGATGGACTACAACATTTACTCTTACTCCAATGTCTTACCATCAAACCAGAGATATTTTAGGGGTCAGGGGGGAAATAAACGATAAATGGACTGTGCTTATAAAGGACTTTGCCAGCCATACATGAACACTGAAAGCCCTTAACACTGTAGTCGCATTTACACATTCACACACATTCATTCATAGTAGAGGGTTAGGGGGTATAACGTCAGTATGGTAAGAGGGTAAGGACGTAAGATAGTGGATCAACCACTTAAAAAACTGTATGAACAATCCTACCATGAAAACATGATAAGGATGGACTACAACATTTACTCTTACTCCAAACACATTCTGAACACAAAGTCCAATGTGTTACCATCAAGATATAACGTTGGTTAAGGGGGATAGGGGAGAGAATTTGGGGGTAAAAAATGTATGGTCAGTGGGTAAAGAGGTAAGATAGTGGATCAACCACTTAAAAAACTGTATGAACAATCCTAACATGAAAACATGATAAGGATGGACTACAACATTTACTCTTACTCCAACCACATTCTGAACACACATACAATTCTTATAGGGAGATATAGGGTTCCAAATTTTAAACCGTTGGACTGAAGCACTCTTTTGTGCACCAGTTCTCAAACTTATTCCCAGATCAAATACACCCTGATGGGCCTTCAGTGTTGTCTTCTGTTGTTGTAACGTTGTGTTGAATGGATGTCTTTTGCGGTCCTGTCTTGAAGTCTTGTTTCTTAATCTTTCTGTGATGTTGTAAATGGAGCTTATGCGATGTAAGGCACATTTCTGACTTGCTCTGGCAATTAAGTAATATCATATTGTATCGCATCATATCGAATTGTATCGTATCTTAAAGGCCTACATCACCAGTGGGAATATGAAGGTGTATTGAACTCTGAGATCCTATGTAGTAGGACTCTTTCTGCCTTTTCTCAGGCTAGGATGAACTGATTTCTAAACGTTTTGCACATTTATACTACATAGGATCTCAGAGTTCAATACACCTTCATATTCCCACTGGTGAAGTAGGCCTTTAAGGGCATTTGTGGGTTAGGGGGTAAGTTAGCAGATATAGAGACAAAGGAGTGATGATGGTTCTCCACCTCTGCACCAGAACTGTTCCATTCTCTTCAGTAGAGACGGCCTTTTGTTTTGAACGGCCTCATCCAGGTCCTGGTCCAAAGACTGGTCCTTCTTCTGGCCCTTCTGAGGAAGTTTGAAAGAAAACAAGAGGAAGAAAGAGTAAGTTTAAGAGATTAAACAAAAATTAACTTTTGTAGTTCAATGTTAAGACAACAGGAGATGACCCAAAGTTGAAGCCAGCTGGATTTGTTCGGCCTTTAAATCAAGTCAACTTTATTGTCAATTTCTGCAATGTCTGCCAGTCTTACAGTTGTAATCGAAATTATGTTTAAAGGTGCAGTGTGTATTTTTGCATACCTTTTTTTTTTTTTGCATTTCGTACCTTGCAGAAGAATGAGAAGATGCTGCGTCTCTTCTTCTCTGTCTTTTCCTCGTTGACGTCGTTGTTCTGATCGTCTGAAAGCGGCTGGACCTTCGATCTGCGACAGAAGCTCCACCAGGGAGACTTCTGTTGCTCCGCCTTCTGAGGAACTTTGGAAACTAAAATGTTGTAAAAATTAAATTAAGATTTTAACTCTGGCTTAATCCAACATCTAGATTATTGACTTTTGAGGGGGATTCAAATTTACATATATCACCAGATTTGCATATTTATTCAAACATAGGGATACAAAATATTATTGTTTTAACCCATTGATGCCTGATGTCTGTCGCGCAGCATCAGGCATCAATGGGTTTAATGTAGATAATTAACTGGCAACGTTCCATGATGATCTTTAAGTTAAAAATGTTACAATATTCACCTGCAGGTTCTCCAAGGCTCCTCTGCCGGTCGAGTTTTGAAGGAATCCTGGACACTGAGTAAACTTCAGCAGCGACTTCCTTCCTTCCTGCTGTAAAGACGAAATAAAGATTTTAACTCTGGCTTCTACAACATCTACATTATTGGCTTTCGAAGGGATTCAAATTTACATATATTCAAATGTATATACTGTTTATTAATACATTTGCATAATTATGAACAAAATTATTAAATGACAGCTTTTGAATTTACATATATTATGAAATTCGCATATTTATGTTACTAAATTGTAATACAAAAAATGATTGTTTTAAATTAATGTAGGTAATCAACTGGCAAAGTTTCATGATATCTATAACCTGCAGTGTCTTTAACGCTTGTGATGATTTCCACATCTTCCTCCATGATCGGGCTTAATCGCTTCTTACCATGTTCATCTGGTCGGAATAAAAAAAAATGCTCATTTAAATTTAGCATGTTTATTCAAACATTTGGGAAACAAACTTAATACAAAGAAAGAATTGCTTCAACTGGCAAAGTTTCATGATGAAATCTTTAAGTGTAAACTTCTTCTCACTCCTTCTTCGAAAACGTTGTTACAATTATCAAGTATTTGTCATTCATATTTCTAATTATGCTTTCTGTTTTGTTTAACATCATTATTTTCTGTATGATATTTTCTGTTTTTTCAGTTTTTTCTTTTACAGAAATATATTTCAATCAAATCAAATCAAATTAAGTAAGAAAAATGAACCATATTCACCTGCGCCATCCTGCCATTCAGTTCTCAGGGTTTCGATGGTGGATTTCAAAGCCTTGATGATGTCTTTTAGCATCATCTTGCAGGGCGTGCAGCTAGCGAAGTCGAAGCAGGTCGTGGAGGCTCCATCCAGTGAGGACTGAATGGCTTTAGATATCACAGAGTTCACCTCCTCTGTGATGGATCTAACAAGGTTCTCTGTGTATTCCGGTTCCATGAAGACGGACGGCTCGCTGAGAACCACCTCAAAGAAAGCCGTGCCGAAGGAGCCTTTCAGACTCTGCTTGATGGAGTCTTCAGAGATGTGCAGCCTCTCCCTGAGGAACTGAGAACGAGACTTGTGCCCAAACTTCTTGGTCCCACCACACCTCTGGGCAGAGTGGGGACTTCTCCTCGGGGTGAAGTGAGCCGATTTGTTGATGGCTGAGGTCAGATTGAGACACACTCTTCCAAGGACGAGACCCACCGCCTGCATCAACATTTTGGCCAGTTTGACGTCCACGTCCCTGTGGTAATATCCTTGGTTCATGTCCATTCGCTGCCTGAATAAGAAAAAAAGAGTGAAACAAAAGTTTAAACACCACAACAAACATATACACAAATGAACATTCCCAACTTGTCAAATACTGAAGCTATGCCAGTGGCCCTAAGCTTTAAATGATGAGGTTCTTGGCCTAGCGTCAGTTTTTGAGGTGAGTGGCTGTTCCATAGATGTGATGGTTAAGTTGATGAATGGTTAGTTATCTCAACAAAAGATAAACTTCAAAACCCCCAAAATCTACTGCAACAAAGATTAGAATTCTCTCCACGTTTTCATCTTCACACTTTACCATTCATTGTCCAAAACGTTTAAACTGTAAACTTATATTTTTTTTCTGTCTTTTTCCACTAACCAAAGCATCAGTATATGAAAAACTGCGGATGAGAACGTGTGGGAAATGCAAGCGTCTGTAAGATTTTTAGTAAGAAACATTTGTTAACGTACTTCACAGACAGGTGGCTGAAGAATCCCTGGACGATTGAGCAGAGGTTGTTCTTCAGGTCAGAGAACTGGGCTACTGCTGTTTCTCTGTCGTTCTCTCTGAAACCTGTCCAGGGCGTGTCTCTATAGTGGACCAGCTGTGTCTGAATGGCCGGGGACATTGCTGGTTCTTCTTGGGTTGTGAAGTCTTCCTCTTCAATATCCACTAACACCAGCGCTTTGGGGGTCAGGTCTGCTTCTTCAGCAGCCATATTGTCCTCATCGTCAAGTGAAGGAGTCGGAGATGTCTCCTTTGGACTGGTTGTTTTGTCGTTTTGGTCAGTTCCAATGTGATCCTGAGAATTTTTGACTTCTTCGTCAAAGCTTTCTCTGCTTTTGACCTTAATCTGTATCACTCCAGACACAGTTTGGAACAGAGTCTGAATAAAGTGGAAAGAGAATTAAAAACCATTAAGAAATTAGGGTTTGGTTTTGGCAAGGAGTTCACGATACAATACGCATCATGTGCAATATTGCGTAATATTTCACCTCATTGTCCTCATAAGAGTCAACTGAAGGAGTCGGAGATGTTGCCTCACGACTAGCTGTCTCCATTTTGTCCTCGAAATTAATATCATCCATGAGCATCTGAGAAGCTTCAAGCTCATCTTCTGTGCTCTCTTTGCTGGAGACCCTGATCTGAATCACTCCAGTGAAAGTGTGGTACGGTATCTGAATATAGTGCAAAGAGAATTGAAAAAAAACATAAAGAAATTGTTTGATATCAATAATTTATCACTGAAATAAATTGTTATTTATTTATTAATAAATATACTAATTATATACATTTTATTATTATTATTATTATTATTATTATTATTATTATTATTATTATTATTATTATATTTTTTATTTTGTTTAATTGATTTTTTATTTTTTTGTTATTTATTTTTTATTCATTTAACTACAATTTAAAATGTACAAACCTCTTGTGGCTTAGGGGAAGAGCCGGTGGGGGAAAAAGTCGAGCGGACTTCTTCATCGGTCTCTAGTGTGACGTCATCGTCCTGGTTACCACAATCACCGATCTCCAGATGGTCTGATTTGGTTTCATCCAATGAGACGCGAGGAGACGTAACTGCAGGACAGGGAGAGACAGTTATAGGAGCAGCCTGGACCACATGTTGTACTACCTGTTCCTTCACATCTGCTGAGGTGGGTTCACTCTCCACTAGGACTTCTTCCAACTCCTTTTCAATGTTGTCTGGACCTCCAGTGACATTTTCAATCTGTTAAAAAGAAAGTGATGAACTGTTAGATATACATTTTACATTAAATATGTTCGCACAAAATTTTTTATATATTTTTTGTACTATTAAATGCTATGGACAGTCCCAACAGCCAAAAAGAACAGAGAATCGGAGCCTCGCTCTGATTGGTCAAAGTGTATCGCTCATATTTTCTTTGACCAATCAGAAATCATATACCCCAGCTTTAAGGCAGCACTAACAGACAATTTAATGTTAATGAATTCAGGTTTCCACAGTTTACTAAAGTAAAAGTCTCACTACCAGACGGTCAGAGTCCAGAGCGCTTTGAGGGTCCTCTGCCTCCTCTTCCTCCATGATGGAGCTCAGGTGGTTGCTACGGCAGCTTTCTGGTGAGGAATCTTCATTAGATTCTTGGTAGACCATGAGGATAGCAGACAGGTAGCCCTCTGCTCTGGTGACCTTCTTAGGGACAGACCTCCTGCTTTTACTGCTGGAGGCTCTGGAGGTTGGTTCACTGTCTCTGAGGCTTTCTGCCTCAGTGTCCGTTACCTGAAAAATGGCAAACTGTTAGACATACTTTTTACATGCATGATAGCTCTGACATTGTTTTTTTTAAAGCGGGACACACAAGGCGTAAAAAAGCACTTTTTTAAAGCACTGGTCAATGTTTTGATTTGTTTTTGCCTATTTTGCTATTTAAGGATAAACAAAGTTACACAATTTACATTTAGGTGTTTATTTTACTAAACATTATCTGTTTTTAAATGGTGTAGGTGGCTTAATCTAAAACAATGCACCAAATTTTCTAAACTCATATGATTTTGTATGTAAACTCATGTTTCTTCAAACCTGAGAGTGTATATTTAGTATAAAGAATCCTAAAATGGAAAAAGTTAAGTAAAGTCGGCTACAAGAAAAACTAAATCCTACTGAAGTACTGTTTATGTGTTTTTTGTAAACTCAACTGCTGAGAAATAACTAATAACTGAAGCTCTAAAATCAATGTAATGTCATAAAAGGCACATTATTACCCTTATATATTTAGTGTACTAGATCTATAAAGTATAGTCTAAAATAAAAATACTCAATTAAAGTACAAAAAACTCAATTGTACATCACTTGTAGGCCTACATGTAAAGTAAATGTAGGTTTTTTGTGGGTTTTTCCCTTTCATATTTAATGCAATAAAAGTATTCAATTAAAAAATACTCAAGTAATGTAGGCTACAAGAACACAAATAGTGCTAAGTACAGCACTTGTCCATGTAAAGTAAATGTAGTGAGTTGGTTGATTAATACTGTACCTCTGTCAGTTGAGACATCCTATGGTTCTTCTCCAATATCTTTCTCTGTAATGATGACATGTTTTTCTTGGGTTTTGTAGATAACTCGATACGTTTTGGTGAACTTTTGGTTTACTGTGACTTATCACTTCAGTGTCCAGGACTGAAATGAAGCTTTTCCCTCAGAATGATGACATCACAAAGTTCTAGTCTTTAATATGTCATGTTCTAAATATGTCTGTTGCATTTTCCCTTGTTTGTGTGTGTTCTAGAATATCAGTATTCTAATTTATGCAAATGACGTTATGTTTTAAATGGCGGTTGTCCAGGCAACCAAAGTTAGATGATAAAATGAATTCCTCACAGAAACATGGATGCAGGGGGCGCCCTTAGCTCAGTTGGTAGGGTGCACCCCCCGGGCCGGGCCCAGCAGCAGACCCGGGTTCGATTCCCGCCCGCGGTCATTCTCTGCAAAACTATAATGCCAAAAAGAGTAGGGTCGTTGTTGTGAGATCTAGAGAGGACAAAAAATCCTCTTTTCCTGCTTTCCACCTCTCAGATGGTCTCTTAGAAATATCCAGGGAATTAAAATATCTAGGACATGTCTTCTCAGATGATCTCATGGATGACAGTGACATTCGTCGTCAATGGTGTAAAATATATGCACAGGCCAACATGATGATGAGGACATTTTCTATGTGTTCCACAGATGTTAAGTGTGCTCTGTTTAGGGCTTATGTCACGCCGCTGTATACAGCTCATCTCTGGTCCTCTTACAGAGTGAGAAGTATGCAGAGGCTTGGAGTGGCATATAATGATGCCATGAGGTTGTTGCTCCGTGTTCCTAGGTGGCACAGTGCTAGCCAGTTATTTGTGTCCTCTAATGTACCTACATGTCACGCACTGTTACCAAAGTTAATGTTCAATTTCATGTGTCGATTGGATTTATCAGAAAATAGCATCATTATAGCCTTAACCAACCCTATGATGGGCTATAGGTTCACATCCAGGCTTCCAAAGCATTGGCATGATAGCTTGCACCTATTTTAGTACAGTATTTTATTGAGTAATGTATTTTAATGTGTTTTATGTGTGTGTGTATGTTGGATGTGAGTGGACCATCCCAGTCTTATATTAAAAACATCACCGCTGCTTGTAACACTTTTACATTGGTGAAGTTTGTATTTATTAATGTAGCGAGTTGCGAGACAAGTGCAGGCTGAGCTTTTCTTTTTTTTTTCTTTTTTAACCTTTATTTATACAGGTATATCCCATTGAGACCGAAGACTCTTTTGCAAGGGAGACCTGTTTTCCTTTCCCACGTTCCCATTCCCACACACATTCATACACCGATAGCAGGCTAACTATTGACATTCACACAAGGCAAGGTGGGTAAAGTGTCTTGCCCAAGGAGACAACAACTATTACACAGGTGGCAGGGCGGGGATCGAACCTCCAACCCTTTGATCATTGGCCGACCCGCTCTACCACCTGAGCCACAGTCGCCCCGAATGACTATTTGAATGACAGCATGTCATTCAAATAGGCTGCTGCATCCAAATCATCCCGCAATCACCAATTTGAAACCAGAAAAGTTGCCAGTGTGTCTGTTTCTCCCCAGCGCACAGCAAAGGAGATATATATTTAGGCTACTATTGTTATTATAAAATGTCACACAAGAGAGACGATAAACAAACATAATGGGCTGTTATCATTTAGATTAGATGGAAAGATGATAAGGCAGATTCTTTGGAACAACTAAAAAGGGCAAACGTTGATGATGATGTGAACAACTTGTTTGTGCTTTTAAGTCGCCAGAATGCAAGAAACAAGTCTTTGAGGCTCAATTTACTTTTTCAATCTACAGTAGTAGGCTCTAGCTCTATTGATATTAATATAGGCTAAATAAATACCTAAAGATACAGTATTTCTATTATAAAATGTAATGCACCATGAGCCATAACTGTGACCATTATATTATATAGCCTACTTTTGTTAGCCTTAAGCCTAGCTCAGTCATTATGCCATACCATGTCACCTCCTGCTGTGTAATGAGCTGCATTGAAAACAAGTAGATCTATTAAGAACACCAAATCCATACTTCCTGTTATTTTGGTGAAAGTAATGTAAAAGTAGTGTAATGCCTTACAATTCAAAGACAGTAATATTGTAATGTAACTAACTACTTTGAAATGACAGTAACAAGTAATACATACCGCATTACCGCTTTTGAAGTAACTTGGCCAACACTGTTCCTTAGGTTAGAAGTATTCACTGAATCAACTGGAGTTTGGACAGAGTGAATTGTTTCCGTCCCTTATAAGGTGTTACATCCCTGTCTGTGTCTAGGATTAGGGACTGTAACTTAAAAAACAGATAAAAGAAAAGTAGGAGTCGGGCAGTGAAATAATGGGTATTTAATTCTCCAAAAAACTAAGTATCAACTGTAACTTCACCAGTCAAAAACAGTTGAGCCAGGGCTGGACTGGCCATCGGGCCCACCGGGCCGGCAGGCATTTTGGGCCGGGCCGGGTCAATTAAAAAAATTATATAAAAAAAATAAAAATATATATATATTTTTTAAATGGACTCTCGGCTGTGTGACTCGGCCCGGCCCTTCCCTCTCGGGAGTGCCATGGACATATAAATGTGCGTGCAGGCTGTCAACTTCACCTGAAAGTTAAATAAAACTTTGTCCCAGGCCATTACTCATTATGATTGGTTCTAGGCTGGGCCTGGCCCAATCACACACACAGCAGAGGGCCGCCCATTCAGAGGCTGCATTGAATTGTATTATATCGCATTCAACTTCTACTCGGTAATTATGAGCATCTGACAATGGTCAGTTACGTTCAGGGCCGTCTGACTGCGGACAGGCTTGGGGGGGCCAAGGCAGAGGGGGACTGCACCCAAAAAATTAAAAACATATTTTTTAATTTTTTTAATGGCTCAATATAGGCCCCTGATCTTTGAAGGCCCAGAACATTTTTATTTAGGAGGAAAAAAATATATAATTTTTGTTATTTTTTTAAATAACATTGTTCGGGGCTACGAAGATCCTATATTGGGCCATTAAAAAATACAAACAAATGGAAAAAATTCCCGAAGCTGACTGGATTTTTTAAACATGTACATTTCTTCTTTCTGCTTTTTGGTCATTCTGTGTCTATAAATGATTCCAGAAAATAGTACTAAATAGCTTACATAGGAAACAATTGATTTAGCCTTAGTTTTCTCCTCAAAGTGCACCAGATTGATGAATTTTACTTTAACATTTAAAAAAGAAATCTGCTCCCCCGGACCCCCCTAGAAGGTCCAGGGTCCACGACACAGTCTCCCAAATTCCTGTGAGAAACACTGTGTGTGTACATGTTTATTAAGAGTCATTAGACCAGGGCTTGTGTTCAAGTACGCGTAATGATTTGGTCATTCATCAATAGAAACATTGTGTTGTTATCTGGCTCAGAGAGGGACCAGTCACTCATACGTTTTGGACGATAGACAAACATAGCTTTTACATGTTTGTATTGTAAGACCGCCTCTCAGAGGGCCCATCAGGACTTCCTGTATAGAGGCCCAGAATTTGGTGCAACGCCCCTGTCTCCGCATATCGTATAAATAATCATGGTGGGCTGCCATGGCCAAAAATGCCAGGGCCGATTTTTTGTCCCAGTCCAGCCCTGAAGCTAGCATACATCTCAAACTGTTATCATAGACAACTAACTACCTTAGCAGGAACATCATTTCAACAGCAGCCAAGCAATACAAATAAATGAGAAAGAAATTGACTCCTACTGTAGCAAAGCTTTACTGAATCATCATCAGATATTCCAGAAAGAAATAACTTTATATAAAATTGCATTTGAGAGGTTTGCGGTCAGTTTGATCAGTAACATGTTTTCCTACTTTCTCTTGTAGTAAGAAAAAAACCACACTGCTGTAATCTTCTCATAGTACGTAGTATCAATACTGCCAACATCATTTTCAAAAAATATATATAAATCTACTTCATATCTACAGCCAGCCGATGCCATTATACTGACAATACATTAGAACTGTATGCTACAACACTTTTGGACAACATTACACTGAGTGGTAGCATTAATGAGTGTCACAGCTAACAAGACATTGTAAAACGATCAGCTTCCCTTGTTCACAGACAATGAAATCAACAGCAACATGAACAAAAAAAAAACTTGAATGAGGGTCCTGACTTTTTGATCACAATGTATAGAGTTATGAGATTTAAAAAAATCTATTGTTTAAAACTTATGGTCATTTACTTCATTAATAACTGAGCAAATGTAGAATGAGGCCTCGATCCCACATGTACAAAATCAGCTTTTTAAGATATTTCACAGGTTTAGTTCCAGTTGAGAAATCAGCAATCGAGGATTTTAAAAAGTCTTAAACTCAGGGATATTTCCAAACGCCATCTCCAGCTTTTTTTCAGATGAGCCTATTTGAATACATTCATTTCCATAAGGCAGGGTAGTAGCTACGACGTGTTAATACCAAAGTCTTCTATCGCAGAGGCAAATCACTGTCAAAAAATGCAACACAGGCGCAATGCAATGCTTTCAACAAAAAGTTAAGCATCACATTGCAGATGTAGTTTACAGAGGAGCCCAACATAAAAAGAGAAAACAGAGCTAACTGTCATCAGTGGTGTACACTACATCATGATGCTGGTGAATTTTAAATGTATCGTGATGGACAAATTAAAACAGACTAAATAAAAGTCAAGAGCAAGATAATAATAAATATCATCTCTGTTGTCACCCATTGCAGGAAAAAAAGGAAAAAGAATTCTTCAAGGTCCAGTGTTGCTAAAATGATAATCCAGTATATACTTCATATCCAGTGGCTTCCATCAGACTACACATGTAGTATTGACTGGTTTTTAAAAAGCATCATATCCACGTGTCATCATGTTCACAGTCCAGAGTTTTTGTCTCTGTCTTTTTTTTAGACTTCCATTGCAGTCTTTCATCCAGTGTACTTCAGCAGCCATACATGCTTAGTCATCTGAGTCAACAGAATAGTTCAGAGAAGCAGGGATCCAGTGTTTCGTGAATGACCAGTGATCAAAAAGCATGAAATAAAAAAAGAGGGTTTGGGAATCAGCGCTAAAAGAGACAATTTACCCTTTAAGTCACAAGCCAGTGGTGGGTACCTTAACGGTGTCATGTGATTAGTGTGTGAGAGTGTGTGAGCCCCCAGGTTGACCTCTGTAGCAAACAAGCTGAACATTGTCAGTTGGTCTTGGTGCTGCTTCTCAGAGAGCGAGGTTTGGTTGACTGGATGGATTGAGCAAATGGCAGGTGACTTGACAGTGAACTCAAAGGTTGTTCTTAAGATGTTAATACTGGAGCTAAATGTGTGTCTGAACAATTTATATATCAAATACAAATAAACTAGGTTTAGTGTTCTGAAACACTGTATCATAGTCCTAATACTATCCTGTGTACCTAGTTGACCTTGTTCAATCTGTTAGTCAGTGCGGATAGTGTTTGTGGAGCGTGTTAGCCGCCTCCTTCCTTGTTTGACTTTCCTCTTAGTCCTTAGAGTTCAGCTTGTGTGTATGGGTGAGGAGGAGGTGAAGGGGTGAGGTGGCATAGCAGCTCCCTCCCTCAAAGCTCAGTGGTCAGGAGACTTCTGGGTTTGGCTCCATCCTCCGAGGCCGGCTTCTGAGCCACAGGGCTGCGGGACATGGGAGTGACATCAGTATCATCAAAGATAGACATTACATTCAGGGCAAAAGCATTAAAAGTCACGTATTATACAAAAAAAAGGAAATTTTTCATGTTTTTTCAACATTAATATTGGTCCCAAAGTATGAGAAAAGACAACCCTCTCTGTATCCCCCCACCTCTACCTATCTGTAAACCCTGTGTTCAAAAACCCCAGTCAGATTTATATTCCCTTATGACATCATAAGGGGAGAAGCCAAGCCCCCCTACCAACCTAAATTAGCACTATGTCCAGATACCACTTGATATAACTCGTGGGTAGGTTCAAACCGGCAGTTAGATTCAGGGCCAATCAGAACAGACTGGGCTTTTTGGAGGGTAGGGCTTAATGAGGCAGTTTCTTTTGGGACAATACACCATAAAAAGACGTTTATAGTAGAAACTCCATTTACAATTTGGAACCTGAAAATCACCTTTATGTTGACTGAAAGGTTATGAGCAGATACTGCTTTAAAAATAATTCATTTTTTTTCCCCTAAATATACTTACACTATACTACTTTAAAGAACAGCGATGATTTACAGTTCAGGTGCATAGCTGACACTATTATGTCTATTTATATGTTAAAAGCAAGCTTGTGATTTCTAAAAGTAGCAAGGCCAGCAAAGAGTGACATTTAGCCCACGTCAAACTCTTTACAGATTACCGCTAAAAGAGGCATTTTTGCACTCCGATCAGCAGGGGGCAGCATACTACCAGGCCTGCTTGGTAGTATGCTGCACAACGTTTAATAAGTGCTTTGGCTTCAAAACCTGAAGGTATTTTACCTGGCGGAGATGGTGTTACGTGTGTGAGCGAGGTGGGGGAGGGCTGTGGTGAGGGCTGCTCCCCCGTCGGCCTTAGCGGGGAGGTCATGGTCCAGCAGGCCGTTAGTAAAGACACTGGGAGGCTGTGTTAGAGAGAGAGAGAGGGGGGGAGAGGGAGCTCAGTGTCTACAGCCACTATGCAGGTGAAGGAGACCAGTGAGATGGGTTGATACTCACAGCAGCTGCAGGGATGATCCAGCGAGGTGTGATGAGAGGTTTGGGCGGCTGCACTGGTGGGAGCTGGGAGAATAGCAGGGATAATGTCACAGTGAGAGCATACTCATTTACAGGGATGTCATGTATTTAGCCATGCTTTGTTCACATATTGCTGATGTGATCCACTTCAGTAGATCACAGACAGTCTAGTTCCAAACACATCACTGCTTTACCGCCATTTAATATTAAAACTATCAAATCAAGTTTAATTTTTAAGGTTTAGTCTATGCCCAATTTCCATTTGTGGAACTGTCTTTTGTTTGTGTTTGGTCAATGTTTATACATTATGTATGGTTGGTTGATGTTGAATAGTGTGCTCTTACATTAGGGAGGCCTTGTTGTTATGTGACTGAATAAAGCCATGGGTTTACAGTATGTAAATAACCAGACATGAAAATCAACTATTCAATTGTTCATGCACTCCAATATGTAATAGACAGGCCCAATAAACTAAAGTTAACTGTTGCAAACATGTTCACACTCAGCCGGTCTGAATGCATGTGAATGAGTGATGTATTGTTGCAGTCCAGTTGTGTGGTTAGATTGAGTGTTAGTAGTATAATGTTGTATCCAAGGGTCACTGGTTTTCTCACTGCAATAGCCGGTATTTCTGTGCTAGTTTTCTTGAGCAAATCAATAAAGCATGTCCTTTTGCAAAAGGTGCTATCTCAATGTATTTTTTTCTGGACCTGGTTGGACTACAAATGGTTTAAGAGGCTGGGACTTACCACAGGAGTTACATCGGTGAAGTCGATCAAGTTGTCAGACGGTGGGATGGTGTTTTGCAGGTCAACCTCCTCCGCTTGCACCTGCACAATGACACACACACACACTTTACCACAACATACACACACAACAAACTCCATGGAAAACAAATGGAAACAATAAAGCAATTCAAATATGAGCAAACACGGTACCTTTGGGGCCATGCCTTCGCCCACACACTCACAGGGCATCTTGGGAACCGAGGAGTTTGAATCTTCAGCCAACCTTTCAGCGCTGATGAACGGAGCAAGAGAAAAAAACATGAGCAAAAGGATAGATGATTTGAGAACTCTGGAACAAACAAACAGAAAAAGTGGTATAAAAGACATGTTCCCATTCATATTATCTGGGCCTATCATACTGTCAATGGTAATGCATTGAAAAGCTTGACGTTTGATACGTAAATAGGTCCGATTGTCAAATGATAATACAATGTGTTCTTGAGTAAAGTTGACTAACCAAGTGATTAATCAATGTATTGTTTCATCACGCATTGGGTTTTACATTGTCCAGTTGAAAATCATGGTGAATTGTGGGAGCATGACATCACAGAGCCTGGGGGCCATTCAGCCTTTGTGAGCAGCCTAGGCAAGCGTCTGTATTTTTGTGTCATCATCCTACTGTAAACACTTAGTGAGCGGTATATCCAGGCAGAAGTCAAGTCATGGGACTCATACACAAACAGACACACACACAAACAGACAGACAGACAGACAGACAGACAGACACACACACACCAGCAGATGTCAGCAAAGACCACAAAGAAAAAGCAACCTGTTTGTTTCCCAGCGGATCCTTGTGAAATGTTTCTTAAATGTAGTTTATGTTCTGTTTTGAGGAGCCCAGGTTCATCACTTATTTTGAGATAAAATGACACAGAGGAAAGATTACTCTGCCAGTAAGCTGATGCCACTGACTGAAAAGCAGGTATGCACTGTAAACTAGAATTAGAAAAATAAATAAAAGATGCCTTTAAGGAGTGAGGTTTCACAGTGGCCTGGTTTTCTACTCTCTAAATCAAATTGTATACACGCTTACTTTGCCTTCCATCTTACATTATGAATGTTCTTATTAGGATATGAATGTCATAGCCTGTTCATTCAGCTGATGTTATTTAAGAAAATGTGATGATATAAACTAGTTTTAGGTAAAAAGGCACAGTGAACTATAAGTCATTTAAAGCATCCAAATCTGGACAGTATAGCCATTAATCACTTATAATCACACTATACTATGTGACGGAGTTCATTACTGAAATCTGAATCTGAATAAAAAGTTTTTTTTACTTTGTGTGCGCTGAACATTTTGCCCACAGTCTTTACTTTACTTTTACTGACCTGGGGTCTGCCGCTGACACCACTGAGGCTGGCTTCAGCAGGTCCCAGGAGTCTGGGACGTCAGGGCGGCTGCTGACGGACAGAGACGAGTTACTGCCCAGTCGCCCCGAACGCACCTTCAACCTGAAAACACACAGTACATTGTGAATGAAGATTTGAATAGGGTACAAGAAAGGAAGGCAGGGGAACAGGTAACCATTAAAATAGATTTGAAAACATAAAAAGATGAATATAATATTAATATTTGTATAACATGTACTGTGACAAACAGCGTTTATCAAAGCTAATATGTCTCATTCTGTGCCACTGACTTCCTCTGATACGAGACAATGTAGAGCCTTGCTTGGGAGGATGAGCTGCAGGTGATGTCATGTTGTGAACTGTGCTAATGATCCTCATGAATATTCAAATGTTTAAGCCGCTCTTGCAGCAGGGAGCGCTGGGATTGGCTGAGACAATGTGTTGACAGTTGGCATGACTCAGAGATACAGAAGGAGGAGGAGGGAAAAGGCCTGATTACAAGACAATGGTCCATGAGAGACAATGGATTATTTTTACAGTTTATGTGTGTTACAACTGTAACCTTTTAAAAATGAATGCTTCAAATATTAATGTGTCAATCAATTCTGTATCTATAGAGTGTTATTTGAAACAGTAGGTATTACAGTGTGTGGTCATACCTGGCAGTAGCCTCCTGCAAGTTGCAGTTTTTGTCTCCAACTAATACGACGTGTTCCTCCAAAGATCCCTGCACAGAGAGCGACAGACAGACAGACAGACAGACACACAGACAGACGGACAGACAAGTGGATGTGTAAACAGGCAGACACAGGGTAAGGTGGCTTCTACAGCCATGCAACTAAGTATCACGTGAAGAGTATGAATTGTTTAATATAAGGTATCTCTCTCCTCTGCCTACTCCTCACCTTGATGGCAGCAGCCTCCACTTGTGCTTTGAGGATGTTACTCTTCAGGTCCTCAGGGACTCTCAGTGGAGTGATGAGTGGACTGCTGCCTGCGCTGCTCAGACCACACTTCTCTGTCAGCTTCACCACATCCTCCTGTTTGGGTCAAACACAAGACAAAGACACAGGCGGTCAATATACCTGTCAGCAAACTAACTGTAGGGCTAAAACCTAGAAAATGAGACATAGAAAAAACAGACACACTCACCTGGTTGTTCATGACAATGTTGACGTTGATGTTATTTTTCGGAGTGGCAGGTAGTGTGTTGTTCTCCAACGCCAGCTGCTTCAGACGAGCGGATGCTTCTGGAGAGAGACAAACGTTACACTTAAATACACAGCCCGGCACGACTGCAGCGCATGAGCAATTAAACATACACATCTTTAAACTATAATTAGAATGAAACGACAAGTGCTTTCAGTCTTTTCCATTTTCAGTGTATTTCTAAGGTCGACAAATAACTGGCGATGTGAATATGCCAGGAGTGAGTGGTTGTGTGTGGTGCTTTACAGTATAGTGACAGAGATATGTCATTGTCTCTGTGCTAGGTTAGCTAAGTTAGCTATGTTAGCTGTATCCTCACCAGCCAGGCTGAGGGGATCTTCCCCGGGGACACTAGGGGCAGCGTAGGCATTGCTCGGTCCCGCCTCCTCTGTAGCCGTCGCCGTGGAAACGACAGGAGCCCTGATGACATCGTCGATGCACGTCTCCATCAGGTCAGTGACCAGGGGCATGCTGGGAGAAAAGGAGAAAGAAAGAGGCAGCATTGGAGCGAGCTCAAAATGATTACAATTACATACAAGAGAAACAAATGGAGGAAATATTGTGTTGACATAACATAACTCAGGATTGAACAGCTGTACAGCTTACCTGCAGCATCCATAAGATATGAATGGACTGTGTAACCATGGCAAACGAATGAAGATATGACGAAAGACATTGCAGAATAACGTCCCATGAACAAACAACACAATTAGAATAAAACAAATTCTGAAAATATTTAGAAGATAAAAAAAACAAATTAGATTTTTATTTATTTTTTATAACCCATTAATAAAGCCTTTGGCAAAAGCAAACCAAGTACGCTCAGCTCCAGTGCTTTGGGCATGCATAGTCAAGACTCTATTTATAATGAAGTGAAGTAAAAGTTAAGAGTTGCTAAACTTTCTTTAAAAAAAAAATTAAAAAAAGCTATGGGAGCCCTGGAAAGAAAATAAGAAAAAAAGTCTTCTCCAAGATTCCGCTCATGGACATAATTCTTCAAAGCGAGCAATAACTTTTTTCTGGGAAATGATGGTGGCGTAATATCCTGAGAATGTGAAGAAGAGACCTGAAGCTAAACACACTTGATACATGGATCTTGGTGGAAGCTCTTCCAGCAGCCTGGTAAATACCTCATATTTCTGTAGCCTGAAGACACAGTGAAACATGAGGACTATATATTACTGTAAAGCACTGCCAGGACAGAAACAGAAGCCCACTACACACACACATGGATGTAAAGAGAAGAACAATGCTTTGCGTGAGGACTCATAAACAAAACCCATATAAAACACTCCCACATGTTAAATGATCCACGCAGAAAACAATGGAGGCCGTATCCAACCCTTGTGTGGCCAATAAAACACAAAGAAGACATATTGTAAAAGGGGGGGGAGGAGAAGCCCAAATAAACAGCAAAGATGTATGGTCTCTTGCCAACTTAAAAACTAAAATAGACATTAGCTACTCTGTCCTCTGATCTTCAGTCTGTACTGTTCAATCTACAAGAACAACTTCTTTTTTTAAAGCTAGTTGTAAATCATACTCAATCCTAAAACCAGATTTGTTAGTTACTAAATTAGCAACAATTTACCTGACCGCTAGCTTGTGGCAAGTCTTATTTATTATAACAAGAGCCAAATAAGACGGTGAAATATGTCTATGATAAAAAGTAACAACATGATCAAAGACACATTGAACTACAAAGTCTTTAGCCAAGGCTTAACCTTTCTTTATTCTCTGAAATGATCTTCAACATACAATTCAGAAAGATAAACATCCTTTGGTCAGATATGTTGTAAACGTTTAACTAAGCAATATCATTAATAGATCATCTTCATTGGTTGAGCTGTGCAAGATATAGCTGTACAGTGGTGTAGGTACTTCTACACAATGCTCTTTAGATAATAAAGCCAAAGACACTGTAACCTTCATGAGAAGCCTTCCCCACCAGGCCTACACCACAAAACAAATAGTACTACGACTAAAAACTATTTCCTTTCATTTTTGTTCATTTAACATTTCAATGCTTCTTTGATTTTTTTTGTTGTTGCTGCAAACAGTTGAATAAGAAGGTCACTATCAATAGAATGCATGTGTAGCTCAACACTGGAAGCATGGACAGCCAACCTCTCCCTACATATATCTTCTGTATCTTCTAAATAGTTTAAGGAAGAAGAGACAATGTGCAAATATAACACTTTTATCAAATAATAATAATAATAATATTATATATATATATATATATAATATATATATATATATATATATATATATATATATAATATATAATATATATATATATATTATATATATATATATATATATATAATATATAATATATATATATATATATATATATAATATATATATATATATATATATATATATATATATATATAATATATATATATATATATATATATATATATATATATATATATATATATATATATATATATATATATTAGTGCTGTCAAACGATTAAAATATTTAATCGCGATTAATCGCATCAATGTCATAGTTAACTCGCGATTAATCGCGATTAATCACGATTAATCGCATTTGTATTACTTCTAGCCTGTCCCTTGATTTCTTTATGCTCTTATCACACCCATTCTGATTATGATATTAAAGAAGAAATACACTGAATTACAATGATGTCTACACCATTGTAATTCAGTGTAGCCTATTTCTTCTACAATATCACAACTTGCAATTCAGTGCAAATAACAATAGGCTATAGGCCTATAACCCCCCCTGCATCCCACCCCTAGAACAGCATTCACAAACATATTGGAACTTATTTTTTTTATTTAAAAACCAAACCATAAAACAACATAGGGTATATAAAACAAATAAGTATTAAAGCTAAATTAAACTGCTTGTTGTAGGCCTAAATGTTTTGGGAGTTCTTCATCCACGGCTTATTTCAGACTGTGTGGAGTGGACACACTGCCTGCGTGCAGGTGGTTGCCATGGTGCTGCTGCAGCCGAGGCTTCGTAGCGAAAATTAAAGTGAAAATGAATGACTGGCGGCTGCCACTAACATTCATGGAGGTTTTGGTGTGCGTGCAGGGTTATAAGTAAGACTTTTGTAAATTACAGGCTTTCTTTACTGTTCGTTTCCGCGAGGTCCCAGACTCACACACGGAAGACTAGTAAAGGTACGCGTAGCTGAGCTAGGAAGTGCTAGGTTCCGGTTTCTGCTTCAAAATAAAAGTCAGAATTGACTTGACGTTTCGCCGTTTTGCCAGTTAAATTATTTTATTGTGAAATTACGCTGTAGGACATGTTCCGTTTGAATTGACAGTAACTTACCTTCGAGCCATATGCATAGTTTGTAGTGTTTCAGTTGTTCTAACATTAATAGTTGATACAACAACAGCATGTGAAACAACAACCACAACATTTCCTAGGCCATGACGAGCGTTAATCGCGCGATAAAAAAATTGACGCCGTTAAAATGGGTTTGCGTTAACGCCGTTAATATCGCGTTAAACTGACAGCACTAATATATATATATATATATATATATATATATATATATATATATATATATATATATATATATATATATATAAAAAAAAATTTTGGGAAGGCTCCTGTGACAGAGTGATTCTTTTCTCCTGCTACCGTTTGTTTATGCTAAGCTAGGCTAAGCACCTCTTTGACAAGTCAAGAGAAAAATATTGACCTTCTCACCCAACTATCTTTTAAAAACAAAAGCAGCACATCCAGAAAATGTACAGGGTAGATTAAATACAAAATAGAGAGACTCTGATTTACTCATATAAAAATCACTTGATGGAATTAAAGTTAATGCAGCAACAGTCTTTTAAAAAAAGAGACTGACGATGGGTGAAACCCTCCAGGAACTATGGGACCTATTGTTCCCCGCCAAGAATCCAGAGTGAAGGGGAATTCCTAAGCCTCGTAATGATACCATCTGAGCCCGGAAGGACAGTTTCACCATGAGGTTAAGAGTGAAGGACAGACAGAGGAGAGAGAGAGAGAGAGGGAGGGAGGGAGACAGAGAGAGTGAGAGCGACAGAAGGTAAAACAAAATGGTAGATGAAAGAGGTGGAAGTAGAAAATGGAGGGTGACTTTTCAGAATGGTCACTGTAGAAAGGGTGAAGGTAAAAGTTTGAGGATATGCAGGGAATGACTGAAACACAGATGAAAAGAGCAGTAAGTAGCAAGTGCCATGGCATAGCTTGGGCGAGGTGTCAGACTGTGCGGGGTGTTACCACGCTGAATATGTGACACTTTGAAAGCGGTTTGTGTTGGAGGAACGTTTTTCAGTTAACACGGTTTGCATTCACACCAAATGTGTCCTTCCGTGCGTGGTACAGTCACTTCCACAAAACACCAGAGGTTTTTCACTGCTCGGCCAGTCCCAATGTGTTAGTGTGCTGTCCCATTCATAGTCAGTACAGAGGGGTGAGACCGATGTCCGCTGCTCAGATGTGTCCAGACTCTTCGCAGGGTAACTTGGATAAGACATGAGTGGGGGGAGGATGGAGGGAAGAGGAGACCTGGGGAGGACATGGAAGATGTGGGGGGTTGTAAAGAGATGGGGAGTGGGTGAGACAGACAGTGGAGGTAAACAAACAGCGAGACTGGAGATGGAGGGAAGCATTGAATGAGAACAGCAAAGAGAGATTGTATGCATATGATTGAGGGAGGGAGGGATACTTAATAGGAAAAAAAACTGTTTTAAGCAGTTGTAAAGAAAATTGGGAAAGAGGGGAGGTGCAGAAGGCGGCAAAAGAGAATTTGAGGCAGTTGATAACTCAAGTGTGAAAGAGAAAAAGCAATAGTGCGTAACTTCTGTCACCCCCATGAGTGATTACAACAACACTGTTGGCTGCAGCCACATGAGGTTAGCCTTCGGTGATCACAGATGGATGTTATACCTTCTGCTGTACGCCCAGGTTTTTTCTTAGTATCAGAATCAACTAGTGAAATATTTTGTGGGCGCGTCTTGGGATTTTTCTGAGCTCCTGAGCCAGTGTAGGGGGGGCGACACCAGTATGTAAAGGCTGCCAAACTGAGAAATACAAAGAGTTTTGTTGAGCTGATGTGGAGGCTTAATCAAGTGTGTCTACTCGTTTGGCAATGGCCTGAAGGTCACCGAAATTCTTTCATATGAAAAGTTACTCACTATAGCTTTAATTCTTTGAAATGTGATCTTTAATCTAAGCTAACATTGTAGCCTGTCCTTGTTTGAGAAATAAGGTTTTCTACAGTCGCGCTAGGAGTTTGGTTTTATTTTGGAGGACGGTATCATTTGTTCCTTTTAAAACTACAGCCGGACAAGAGAGCTCATGCTGATAAAAAATTACAAATGTCTTATTTTAGTGAACATTAAACCACATAATAAATAAATAAGGTGTTTGATGACGTGATAAGCCTGGCAGTGGTCAGGTTACTAAATAAGCCATGGAACTTCTAGCATATGGCTTCAGCTACACTGTACTACCCTTGTGCACACTAGAGTGCTGTGACACAAACACTTGAGCTAAGTGGAGCAGACAGTGTGTCTCTGGAGCATTCGTGACCCGGCTTTGCACCTCTAGTCTGCAGAGGGTCTGATGGCCTTATGTCAAATGTGTCTTTATATATTCACTGTCCCACAAGCTTTTATTCATGATGACAACTCCATTGGGAGTGTAGAGCAGGCCAGGCAGCACACAGTCTCCCATTACCACTGGGATACACTGACTGACTGGATCATCTTTGACTAAACTTGGAAGCAGATGAACTTCCACTGACCTTTTACATAGGCTCTCTTGTTAGGGAATCACCATTTAATCTGATGGATGAACCCCAGAGGGGCTGATCTAAGGGTTATCTACTGTAACGTGTTAGTGTTGTAAAGCAGTGGGTTAGCTTATAGGGACGAGAGGCAAAAGGTCAGAAAGAGGACAAAGGATAGACACAGCGCCCACAAGACATCTGAATACAGCTGGAAGGCTGAGTAACACCAATGTAATAAGTACAGATACATTACAATTCACATAGCATGTTTAATTCCCAAAAGTATATTACCAGTATGTTTAATTAACATTAAAATAATTAGAATTGGTCAATGAATATTCGTATTGATATATTTTGGTTAGAAACTGCTTTGATATTATATTGTGGAAAACAATTGTTTATACTTTAAAAAAAAAAGAAGGTTAGTGCAGTAGGGGTGGGAATCTCTTGGCACCTCACGATTCGATTCCGAGGTCAACGATTCCATTCAAAATCGATTATCAATGCATCCCGATGCATTTTTTTTTTTACATACATACCCTTGTGTGATTTTCAAAAATATATTTATATACACTACTGAGTTTGCCGCTCAGAGTTTGCTAATCACTTCCTACTTTGGTGATGATCATTAAATACAATCAACAGATGAATTACCTTCTCTAATATTGTATTAAAGAAAAAGCTTTTCTTGTCACAAATATGACTTTCTATGAACAGTGCAATAATCAATGCAGCTTGCATTTCAACACAATATGGAAGTGTGTAAAAACTGAACCGATTCAGTTTTATTTTCTTTCTACTCTTGTGAATCATGTTTCTATAGGATTTCTATTCTATTATTTTCTATGTCATTTCATCACATTGTGCAAAAAGTATGGCTTGGAATTCAGCTCTCATACAAAAACGTAAACAGACACAAAGCCAGTGCAGGTCATATGGGTTTGCTGCTCTCTGCCCTTTTGTCGCCACTTTTAACAACTCGCACTTGTGTGTTGTGCATGCGCAGTGGCGCAGGAAATACTAGTATTGAATACTAGTAAAAAAATAAAAATTATAAATCGATTATTAAATTTTCTGAATCGTTCGAGGGAGAATCGCGATGCATCGGAGAATAGATTATTTTTCCCACCCCTATAGTGCAGTCTCAGAAGGATCATATCAGTGATTTGGACTATATTTGTGAATTATCCAACATTAATGTCAGTGAGTTATATATTATACACATATAATACACTGCCCGGCCAAAACAATTCACTACCTGGATTTTATTAACCAAATAGACAAGAGCCCTACATCGGTCAAAAACTGCAGTGATTAATATGTTTCAGTTGGTAACAAGTTATTTAACCCTAACTGATGGAGTGAATAGCAATAGCTTTCAGAGGGGTGAAATTATTGGCCTGCATCAAACAAAGAAAACTACTCAGGAGAAGATGAAACTACTAAAATCGTGTTAGGAACTGTTCAATACATTATTAAAACCTGGATAGATAGTGGTGAACCGTCATCTTTGAGGAAGAAATGTGGTCGGAAAAAAAATGTAATGATCATGATGGGAGATCACTTAAAACATTTGGTGGAATCAAAATGTAAAATATGGACAGTAGTGAATGCTATGTGTAATAGTGAAATAAGAGCATTTCCACAAGCACAATGCGAAGGGAACATAAGGGATGTGGACTGTACAGCTTTGTAGCCTTGATAAAACACTTATCAGTTAGGCTTATCAGGATACAATGCTTCAATTTGCCAGGGAACATACAGACTGGACTCTGGGGCAATGGAAAAAGGTTGTGTGGTCTGATGAGACCAGATTGATCCTGTTCCAGAGAGGTGGACGAAGTGATGCTCCCATCATGCCTAGTGCCTACTGTACAAGCCTGTGTGGCAGTGTGTACAGTAGGATCTGGGGTTGCTTCAGTTGGTCAGGTCTAGGTTCTAAGCGACCTTATGTGCCAAATAAAGCTTATCAGAATGTGCCACAGTGAATGGGTGCTGTAATCAAAGCAAAAGATGGTCCAACTGAATATTTGACTGACTTTTTTTGGTCCGGGCAGTGTATAAATATGCATTTGGATTGTATTATCAGCATTAGCGCCTCATCATACATGTATCAGCAATAAGCCTAAGCAAATCACTTATATATTGTCTTTCGTGCTTAGTGAAGTTGGAGAATAGCAGACAAAGGAGGATGAATTTCTCATGATATCAGCAAAAGCAAAGGGAAGAGGAGTGGGAGTAGAAAGAGAACCAGCACCAGGGATTAGTCTGAAGTATGAGTGATTTAGCAATGTCTCTTTTACAGCATCCTCCTCTCCCGGTCTAGCACGTCAGTTGTATACTGTTGCCATGGAATAACAGCATAAACAAGAATTTCAAAAAGGTCAACTCAGTGCAACAGCTTGTCCTGATATCACACACAGGAACTTGCCGTATCTTTTTTCACCCTTCAAGCACCAGTGTGAAAGAGGAGGATGCGGCATAATTAGTGTGCTGATAAGTCTTCACTGTGTCCTGCACTGGCCCTATCCAAGGTCATGACTGTGCATCCGTCTTTTTCTGTGTTGATAAATGAGGGAAGAAAAAGAGCGTCTGATCTGCAGCAATATGAGGCAATCCTCTTACTACAACTGAAACAGAAATTTGACTTTACTAGAAACAGGATCAGCCCTAAGCTCTACTGTGAATCTGAATCGGCTTTGTTCCCCAGGCACAGAAGTCCAGTCAGGAAATAAAAAAGTACCTACTTTATGCTGGGAATTATTTATATTTTAATATGTTTTCTTACCGTCTCTTTATTTAAAACAAAACAAAAAATAAAGTTTTTTTTATTGGTTAAGTTGATAGAAACACCAATTACTCTGGACCATAAGCTGATCTGAAAACACTCAGCAGGTGTTGCACAGGATGCACAGCATGACATGGGATGACTGAAAGTAAAAAGACACCTACACTTTTAGAATGCGCCAAAAGTCTTGAACAGAACAGATCCAAAGGTGGAATCACACAGGATATCCATTAACTGAATCATTATGCCAAGAAGACAAGATCCCCCCACGCAGTATCCAAAATCACCACCTCATTCCGTGCCCCCTGATTAGGTTAGCATCATCATGCTGATCAAAAGTAGACAGACAGCTAATCACAGAGGCAACGACCTTTTCCAAAGCCAAAAATCAGAAAGCCCACCACTGCAAAGCGATTGATTGAGCGATGGTGGTAGTTCAGCGTTTGATGGTTACCTACCTGGCCAGCCTCCAGACAGACCTCAGTACATTTTAATACTGGAACACACAGGGGAACATTGCATTGTTTGTAAAGAAGGAGGGTGCATACGTAACACAATGGAAATGCATCCACAATAACAGATTTGTCCTTGACAAAAAATAATGTATACACACTGCTTGGAGACAGCACTGAGTAATGAGAGGCATAGAATACACCCTAACAGAGCAAAGCAACAAACAATGAGCCATGAGACACAAAAGTAAAAATAATTAAAATGATAAGGTAATATAAAGGCTATATTAGTGGTACTGAGAAGAAGTCTTCTGAGGGCTTTCACAGAGTTTGTAAATCTCATTAAAAAGGCAGGATAAATCCTTACATATGGTTTAACATAAAGCATCTATTGACTGCTCTCTGCTGGTTACCCACTATCAGTCTGATACTTGTCCAACTGTAGTCCATCTTTCAGGAGGGTTTTTCTCCCCCCTGCCTGAACATTTCACTGCTACACTGCATTGTTCTGGTGGTATGTGCTGCACTATTCCAAGACACACACATGCATGCAGCCACACATGGCCAGGCTAGGCCAACCAAAATATTCCTGACAACATTTCCAAATACACATTATAAGTATATACTGTATATCCTGCATTTCACTGACACTCACAAATCTGATTCTGGAGAACGTTTGTTGTCGAAATCACTTTTTTTGTCAAAATCAGTGAATGTCACCTCACGATTAAATACCTTTTCCATACTGTGTGCACTGAAGAACAAATCTGGTGTTAATACCAGTGTTGGGAACGTTACTTTAAAAAAGTAATTAGTTATAGTTGCTCACTACTTGTTCCAAAAAGTAACTGAGTTAGTAACTGAATTATTTTATAATAGAAGTAACTAGTTACCAGGGAAAGTAACTATTTGCATTAGCCTACTGTAAAAGAAAAGTTGCTATATGTCAAAAAAAATAATTTTTCTGAGCAGTTTTCACAAGTCAGTTGAAGTGAGTAGAACAGACAGGTCGGCCTACTTGTAGGCTACATAACCTCCAATATGTAGGCCTATTGCACATCAACAGACAGCAAGAGGTTTATCCTGCACTTCAAGTATTTTGTTCTCAACAAAAGTAGTAGAGGAAACTGCTGAATGTACCGTGCTGATCTGCTATATCACTGGATTCTCTTCAGGGGTGTCGGCTAAAACACCACTTAAGGCCAAGAACGTCACACTATGAAGCATGAGATGATGAGAGGAGGAGTAAGGATTTATCCTATGTTTATTTCCTTCTTTAACATGCACAGCAGCATACAGATCCCAGGAAAAGAACAATAGCAATATTCGGCTCGTGATGACACGCTAAAGAGCTGTTGCAACCGGCGAATTGCGGCCGTTTAATAACGTGCATAAATTATAATTTATAGAGATCGGGAAACTCCATGCACTTAGCCTACTCACAAGTAAAACACAAATAAACAAATAAAACACATCTTAAAACAGTATAAGAAATAACAATCGCTTATCTCGTCGTTAACCCACCGGTCTCCTCACTAGCAGTTTGTGTAGTATGGAGCCAGGGGTGCTTTCGGATTACACAGTTTATTCAATCAATTCATAGTAACGCACCGCATTTAACGTTCAGTAACGATAACGGCGTTGTAACGACGGACACATTAATTAGTTAGGTTACCCCGTTACTGAAAAAATAACGGCGTTACCCAACACTGGTTAATACACAGCCTAGGCTCTGTAAACTGGTATGTAAACAAAGTGTATTTAAACAAAGGGGCCCATGGTAGCTACCAGCAGGCCCGTTTACAGAGCCTAGGCTGTGAATTAACAGTGGTGTTTTTTTAGCGGATCGTGAGGAGATATTTATAGGTTTTGGCAACAAAAAAAATTGACAAAGTAATTTTGCCAACAAGCATTCTCTAGAATCGCTGACTGTACCTTTAAAGAGACATGCAGGTACAAATAGAAAAACATGTGGACTAAAATACTCTCTGACATCTAACTTTCTTCTTCCCCGTCTTCCCAGGTCCCAGTAAGACAGGGCCAGTGGTTAAGCCACATTAAGCCACTCTCATGGCATTAGACCATGAAAAACAAACCCATCCTCTCACTTCTTTCAGCACCCAACCGGGATAAGTCAACCTGCCCCAACCTTTCATAACACAGTCCTGTTTCCCTTATCATCACTGATCACTGGACAGGCGTATAGCTGCCGCTGTCATGCACTGTAAGAAATGCTTTGGCATTTCACTTAAAAACAACCTTCTATCCATTGTCTTAAGTGCTTCAGAACTGTAGGGACAGGAGCATGTGCCAACAAGTATTGGATGAAATGTGGGCTGCAGATTTAGAAAATTCAAATAAAATAATATAGTAAGATATCCATAAGAACTGACTCTAAACAAGGTGGAAGACTCAAATGATGCGGGTACCAACCTCCTCTTGTCTCCTCCAGGACTCCTGGGCAGAGCCTCGATCTCCATGGCTCCACAGGCAGAGGCAGCTACCGGGCTGACCACAGGCTGGCCGGACCGGGGGCCTCTACCCCCCGACACCTGAGAGAAAATATCACTTTGAGTTGAAAAATTTAAATTTCCATTATTAAACAGTTTGGTCATATTCTAAGCCGTTTTATGTAAGCCAATACAATATGTAGAAAATGCTGGTGTTGTAGCCTCATCTTACTTGCTTTCAGTTTGTTCCCCTGTGTAATGAAAGAGGAATTCAAATTCACAGCTGTATTGCTTCTCACCTTGTCTTTGCTGATGCCGACTCCATTGCCAGACGAAAGAATCCTGGGCAAAGAAAGAAAAAGATTTGATTCTAAATGAAAGTAAACTATTTAAAATGATGATCGGTACTTAACATGGATGTATCCTGTTAGTACCTGGACTGCTTGTCTTTGTCAACTGAACACACAATGTTGCATATCACCATCTTTATTTGATACGCCAATATTACATCCTTTTGTCCCAGCTTTAAATATTTCATCAAAAGGACCTGCATTGTCAAGAGTGTAGGTCTGTCTAATCAGGTGTGATGAGAAGTCACACAGTGGTCCCATGACGGATTAAAGCTTCCACTGACATCATGTCCTTACTCTACACATATAACTGTATAACAAAAGGCTACCTCTATAACCCGATTATAGTCAAGGCTTACGGCCACTGGATGAATATATATATATATATATATATATATATATATATATATACATATATATATATATATATATATATGAATGAGAGAGAGAGAGAGAGAGAGAGAGAGAGAGAGAGAGAGAGAGAGAGAGAGAGAGAGAGAGAGAGTCACAGCGCTTTAAGCAGTAGTCTTTGATAACTTAGGATACACTTTGTCAGATATATGATTAAGCAATTTTTTTCTCTACTGCTGTTATTTATCACACAAGACAACATGATTATGTCAACAGAACTACACGGCAGCAATGTGAACAATGACCATGACCCTTAGATTAAAGCTATACGACACTGAGAGGATTGATTCAGCAATAGCACAATCCCAGTGTTTAAATAGCAGTGTACTCACTCTTGGGGATGGTAATGTCCTGTAAAAAACACAAAGAACACAGAGTAAAACAGACTTCAAAGAAAGCTTGGGTGTGTTTACATCATGGAATGTATTACAAATTCACATAACTAAACTATAAGGGTGCTTGCATTTGTATATTTGGTATGAATGAAATGGTGTATTTAAAGTTAACATTGTTTTTTGTGTGTGAGTGTGGTGGTCACCTCTGTTCAGCATGGTTCTTCTGGAGTAGCGTCGACTGGGCCTTCTCTCAAAGGACGCTGAGCGCCTTGCTTTATTGGCCTTGGTGGTCTGATACTCTGTGTTTCCACTGGTCACACACACACACACACACAGTTACACTTCTGACTGCTGTTTGATTCCCAGACTCTAAGTAATGGTAACCTTGACCAATGTAAAAGCCATGTCTAACCACTTAAAGATATAGTTCAACGGTGGAAATATGAAGGTTTATTGAACTCTGAGATCCTATGTAGTATAAATGTGCAAACATTTTAGAAATCGGCTTTTCCTAACCTGAGAAAAAAGGCAGAAAGAGTGTTTTATGGTCTCACTGTCTAACACTGGTGAAGTAGGTTGTTAAGGATGGTGTCTGGTTACCATTTGAAAAGAGAAATTTTCAAGCATCGATGCAATTTTTCCGAAGGCTGGGTTCAGAATGAGACACGTTTTTTTAGTAGTGACATGGTAAAATGTAAGGTTGTGATTAACAGGACAGCTGGGCCATGGGAAGACTGAGGAAAGACTAAGGGAAGAAAAACCTCATTCATTATATTATAATAGCGATTTTATAATGAGAGAACGCCGGTTCCGTATCGGTGAAGTTTTCCTTTAATACAAAAGAGAACTTTCCTTAATGATTCTTTGGATAAATCTCATTGTTCCAAAAACAATCTAAAAGATGCAGCAGTGATGACCCCTGCTGAACTATAGAGCCATCCAAGTGATTGTCTTCCATTAACAACAAACCCTGTAACCTCAATGTTAAACCAACATTACTGGCTATGCTTATCCAACTGGGTAATGTTTAAACTCACACTGAAGGGAACTAGCTGGCTGCCGTGGTATGTGGACACTGAGTGCGTGTCCAGTACCACTGCACTTATGGCTGTGTACACATGTGTTGTTTGTGTGCGCACAGAGAATGATACTGTAGTCCATTCAAACACATGGCTCTCTGAATGTGTGCCACTGACCTCACCACTCCTACTTGTACAGCACTGGACATGGTGAAATAATCTGCTTCAAGGCTAACCGTTATCCCAACTAAAATCTGTGTTGTTATTCACTACTAGGGTTGCAAAGGGGTGGAAAGTTTCCAATTTTGGGAATATTAAAAATTGAGAATTATAGGAATTAACTAAATGGCGGTAATTTAAATGATCTGTTTCATATCCAAACATAAATCTAAAGATATAAACATTATGTTTTGTCATGGTCAGACATCCATGCAAATACAATACAATTAACCCATTGATGATGGCTGCTGCGCGTTGCCACATTGTCTCTCCTGCCTGATGCTGCATAACGCAGCATTGTTACTTTATCTAATTTTCATGGCGTGCTCAGCATAGAATGCACCGTCACTGGTTCAAATACACATGAGGTGGGTTTTGTTGATTTTTTAAGACCACGTGACCACCCAAAAGTTGTGTGGTTTGCCCAAAATCACGCCAAAATAAATAAATAAATAAAATACGCCAGCTGTGTCGGCGATAGTGTATTACAGAACAGTTAGTGGCGTTTGATGCGCAGAATCAAGGTCTACTATAGGCTACTGACGAAAATCACACAACACATTGCATCTATTTATTAACAATATTTATGAATTTAGGCTATATTTTGCTGCTCCAACTCAAATTCAGCCCAGCCAGGCGATAGTTAAGTTTCAGTTTCGTTTTCATCTCTGTGGTATACAGCCGTTTGGACCAGCTGATCGGCTCCCGACAGCAAGAGTCAGTCTGCGTTCCAGTTGTACTGGGAAGTCGGATTTATGGTGCCAGTGATAAATGAACTAAATAATAAAATAAAGCGATCTTCTCCTTCCTATATTTGTCTAACTTTATCCCTCCACTGCACACTCAGTCACTACTATCCATGCTAAAAGGAAGCAGGATTATAACCTCATTTAGCACATTATTTTTAAATATTTTATATTATTTATTCTTTTTTTTCTCCCCCATCTAATTTTGACGATTTTTAGAACAATGTGTTGGTTTGTAAGCGCTAAGGGAGCATGTTTAAATAAAACCTGTGAACCTTAACTTTTAAATGTATTTTATTTCATGTTTATATGTGCTACACAGGCTTAGATATTAAGGTTTTGGTAGACTTGACAATTCATACAATTTTTTCAGAAAACCCTCAGGCATTAAAGACATGCATTCTAGATTGCAATAGTCATCAATGGGTTAAAAAACATTACATTTGACAACAGATTTATTTGTAAATAGAACTTCATCAAGAAATGATTGCCTCAGAAGTTGCTTCTAAATTGAATAAGGAAATGGAAAATGTTGCTAAATGGCTTATTGACTCAAATCTTACACGTAATGTTGGGAAAACTGTAACAATGTACTTTTCAAATAGGTGCAAATGTAAAGATTATTCTGACATTTATGTAAATGGAAAAAGATAAAAAATGTGAACAGTCTCCCAACAGATGTAATAACCAATAATGATTTTCAAGCTTTCTCCCGTCTGACAAAGGTTTGACTGCTCACGCAACAGACCTGCACACACTTCTACAATGTTGTAGTGGTACTGTGCTAGTAGGATAGGGGTATATTTTTTATAAAATATGTTAGTAAAAATGTTTAATCCCATGTTTAGATATTATTGTGTCTTGTTTAGTTTTGTAGTATTTATTGTTCTTACCTGCCCAGACTACATGTGGAGCATAGCAGATTGCTAAAACCTGGTGCAATGCATCTCTCCTTGCTCTAAACAAGGTTAATGTTTCTTTTGTACATTGTCCCGGTTTAAATAAAGTTACATTGCATTACATAGTAGGGCCCGGCATCGGCCGTCTTTTGCCGATTTTTTTTTTTATTTATTTTTTTTTTATTTATTTTTTTGCAATCATGTGTGCAATGTATTTCTGACCTGGAAGTAGCCTAATTGAATAGCATTAATGCCTATTTACAGCAGCAGCAGGTGTGTTGTAATACATTGGATTAATTTACACTTGAAAGTTCCCCCTGCAACCAATAGCAGAGGCATTGGTCATCGCTTGACAGTTAATAATAATTGATAGAATTTATATGGTGCTTTTTTGGAGGTCATTCAAAGATACTTTACATCATACATGTAGAAAAAGAAAACAAAATACAGAAAAAATGTAAATAAGGTTTAAAGTGGAGTCAGGTGTCATTATGCTTCCTTAAAGAGGTGACTTTTGACTTTTGAATGAGTTTATTGAGTCTGAGATGCTGATGTTTGGGGGGAGGGAGTTCCAGAGGGTTGGGTGCAGTAAGATGAAATGCATTATGTCTGAATTTAGACATATTTGTTACACTTTATTTTTTTTAGACAATGCGTATTGCAATAAAGAAAAAGTTCCTGTACATATTTTCAACAGTAAAAGGTGTGTGTGTGTGTGTGTGTGTGTGTGTGTGTGTATATATATATATATATATTTTTAAGGGTTCAAAAAAAATCAATGGGGATTTTTATTAATTTTTTTTAAATCGGCCGATTTAAATCGTAATTTTTCTCTGAAAATAATCGGCAGCGGCACTCCAAAATCAATATCGGTCGTGCCCTATTACATAGATTTTTATTCTACGGCCACGTACTCTGCATACAGTGCTATTTTAAAGATCTTTAAGCCCAGCAAATTTGGTACCAAACGATATTGCAACCCCTTATATACCAACCCACTCAGCTGAGAAAAAAATCATTCAAAAGCCTGGTCAACCCTTATCATGCACCTGTAGATGTGTTACCTGTATCTGAAGCGTGATCCCATGCGTATGAACCCAGAGCGGGCAGAGTTCTTCTGTACGGGCCCTCTCAGCCTAAAGAAGGCATGGTGTTCCACTGCACACTTCCACAGGTGCTTACAGGCTTTGGGATGGTCCATCCTGAAGACAAAGGTGTGCTCCTGTTCTTTGCCCTGGGGAGGATCGGACTAGCGTCAGATTCGGGGATGACACAGAGGAGAGGACAAGACAAGGTCTCATTACAGTTTTTTTTAGAAAGGGCCCCACCTCCACCAGTTATCACCAAGATCATATTAAAAAGACCAGTACAGTAGACTCCAGCCAACATATGTTCAGTCAAACAAAGCTCATGTGCTAGCGCTTGCTTGTGGAAGGAGAATATTATGTGATGATTGAATGGTGTGTAGATGCTGCCTTATTAATCCCATTTCTGGATGGTAACTAGATGAAAGCCCACCTGGCAGCACAGTCAGTTACAAAGCTTGCACTTGAAACTAGATATACTTTTTCACTTAATCTGACTGGTTTCCAGGTGTGCTTTTCATATCCACCAAAACTTGCGTCGGTTGATTTTTATATGGCAGTGAGTGACGCACATAACGACACTCAAACCCTGCTTTTATTATTATATATACAGTATATATTATAGGTAAGGCTGACCGATCCAATGGGGTTTGACTCCTAAGAGGTACTAATAGTAATGACAATAGACATATTTAATACCAAACAGGGAGCTGACAGACACACTGTTCAATATTACATTCCACAGCCACCTGTTCCTAGTCAGACTATAGGATGAGCCTGTTCCACTCCCTCTATCCAGTGAGCACAGGATCTTATCTAATGCTCTTGGTCTGTCTGTCTGTCTGTCTGTCTGTCTGTCTGTCTGTCTGTCTGTCTGTCTGTCTGTCTGTCTGTGTGTGTGTGACAGCAAGCATGTGGATAGACAAACAACATTACAGGTATTTACAGTAAATTCCTGTGGTGAGTAGAATACAGAATATAACTGTTTAAGGCAGAGTTGGGAGATTAGAGCTCTGTTTGTGTGTGTGTGTGTGTGTGTCTGTGTGTGTGTGTAGGAGACTCTGGCATACCACAAATACCAGAGGGGGTGGGCTTCTTTATTAACTTAAAAAAAACAGAGCTCCAGGATGGACATAAACAGACTCTCATATACACTAGCCTGTGGATAGTGTTGTTTTCATTTCAAGCTCAGGCACTGTGCTTCAAACAAAGTAATTAACCCATTGATGACTATGGCAATCTAGGATGCATGTCCTTAATGCCTGAGGGTTTTCTGAAAAAATAGTAGGAATTGTCAAGTCTACCAAAACCTTAATATCTAAGCCTGTGTAGCACATAGAAACATGAAATAAAATACATTTAAAAGTTAAGGTTCACAGGTTTTATTTAAACATGCTCCCTTAGCGCTTACAAACCAACAAATATTTCTAAAAATCGTCAAAATTAGATGAATTAGAAAATTATTAAATATTGTTAATAAATAGATGCAATGTGTTGTGTGATTTTCGTCAGTAGTCTATAGTAGACCTTGATTCTGCGCACCAAACGCCACTAACTGTTCTGTCGCCGACATAGCTGGCGTATTTTTATTATTATTTTGTTTTATTTTTTTATTTTTTATTTTTTTGATTGACGTGATTTTCGGCAAACCACACAACTTTTGGGTGGTCACGTGGTCTTAAAAAAATCAACAAAACCCACCTCATGTGTATTTGAACCAATGACAGTGCATTCTATGCTGGGAATGCCATGAAAATTAGATAAAGTAATAATGCTGCGCGATGCAGCATCAGGCAGGAGAGCCAATGTGGCATCGCGCAGCAGCTGTCATCAATGGGTTAAGAGGAATGGTCCTTTAATGTACAATGTATTTGAAGCAACGTGTTAGAAAACACATGGATACATTATAATCTATTTCAATGTGGGGAAAATGTTGAGATGTAGTGCAAGAATGATGTTTTAAAAGGCAGACAGGTTATTTTAAAAGTTGAGATAGCCACATATTATGGTGAATGCTCATTCTCAAGCCCACACCTGCCTGCATAGAAATGATCAGAGTGCTTATGATATCTGTAATCATTTGACAAAACACTAAAGTGTGGCATTCATATAGACTTGTTTGAAACAGGGAAACAAGTGTGTCAAATACAGTATGTCCATTATAATTATTGCATACTGTATGTAAAGAGCATTGAGTAGTGTTTATGATATATTGTTATGAAGGAGGATTACTGAGAAAAGAATGTTCTGCGTTGTTAACATTCCACTGCACTGAGTGTGTGCGCTCATTCTCACCTGTTCATCATCTTCAACTACAATAAGCGTCAGTTTGCTCTTCTTGAAATCCAGACAAGTGATCTTGGGCCTACGACACAAAACAGTATACATAGTATGACTTACACACAACACACACACATGCAGAGGAAGCCATAATGAAATCAAAAGGTGTTTCTATAAAAAAAAGGTATGCAAGTATATACTTGACTAAAGATATAAGCAAATATACCAGAAGAAGAGGCCGATCTTGGTTTGTCCTTCAAACACCAGGACTCCAGTGGGTGTCAGGCCCAGACTGTACTCATTACCATCTCTTGCCTGCCGGGCAGATATGGAGCGAACAAGAAGATACAAGCGTTATGACCCTTTCACATCTTTATTTTAATACGCACACATAGACCCCTTCCTGCCTCCTGGCTCTAGTGAAAGAGCCGTCAAATCCAGGTTCCACATGCTAGTGAGAACAACTGTGTCACTCACTTACCTTGACCATATGCATGTCCACCCCGTACATCTCAAGCCACTTTGCTTTATTCAGGTAGTTGATTTCTGCCTGGGCTGGCATCTGACCTCTGAAAGAGAGGAGGGAAAGAAGGGAGAAGGAGAAACAAAGAAAAACACATACAGTAACTGCACCACCAAGCCGAGCAGATAAAGAAGAAGAAAATAGATGTATTTGTGTAGGAGAAAGGTGTAATTATGCTGGTTTGTAAGTAACTGTCCCTGCCCTAGCCCACAAGACACTCCAGAATGAAGCACATCCATTTACTTTGACAGGATTTCAGCAATCTGAGGCTATTTTTTTTTTAAATGCATGGCCTCTTATTGATATTCAGTTTAAATGACTGGCCATATGCACAATGGTCTCGTTCTAGAGAAAGGCTTACCTGCACTCCTTCCAGGTGTTGTATATTGCCAGCTCCACGTCCTCTGTCTGGTTGGGGATGAAGCGAAACTCTGACACCAGGTCCAGATGGTGGTCTAATGGGTCACAGTCACCTAGCTCAGCTGAGCACCAACAGACACACACACTCATTAGTTTCTACTGAGACTTGATGTGAGTGTATACATTAAAGTGAAAATACAGTGTACCATTCAACTGAAGAGTAACAATATTCTTAAAATAAAACTTAGTGTTTTCCTAAGACCATGATCTCCAGCCCCCAATGGAGGACCCCAGATGAGAAGTGGAAGGAATCATTCTAGACAAAATAACAAAAACTCCCTCCCTAAGTCACAGCACAGGACAGACATAGCATTAAGGACTAATGGATATCTGACCCCCCCACCCCCCTCTGAAGGACATAGATTTAAATATATGAAAAACAAAAATTCAAAATTCAAGGCAGGGAAGAAAGGTATCTAGAAAATAAATATTGACAAGATGAATAGAATAGTGTTTGGGGAAAAGGTTAAACTTCTACTGCGGTGTATAGCAGTAGCACAAAGCCTGAAAAGTGTAGGCTGTGATCCCAGTGTACAGTGTTATGATGTAATGCCATTTAGTTAGTCCAGCTGTGAGTAAAGCCTCAGGATGTAGAGGGGAGAATAGACAATCTTATCCTATGGTCTCTAAGCTCATTCTGAAAACAGAGCTATGGAGGGAGAGAGAGCTCAGCTGAAGGAGAGAGAGAAGACAGAAAGGGTGCTGGATTAGGGGGCCTCTGGAGAGGATGGAACACTAATGAGCTGGCATTTACCCTGCGGTGACTGTGTGTGTGTGTGTGTGTGAGTGTGTGTGTGTGTGTGTGTCCAAGGGTTTGTGCACGCAATCCCATTCCATAAATGTCTCTCTAATGACCCAATCTTTGTTCCAGCCCTCTGTCCATTGCTCTCTCAGGTACAGCACAGTACATGCTGGCATTTTAACTACTGTGTAAAGCTGAAAAGATATTGTCTGTTTGCTATTCATTGGTAGAAGAGAAAGTCCAATCAATATGTTGCTCTATGAAACCTTCTTTTAGTGCAAAAATGTAAACATGTAGTGATGGAAACATTGCTTGCCAACAACGGAATTGTTAGAGGTATAGTAGCAGTAGCAGAAATTACATTTATAAGCTATAAAAAGTTATTTTTCCATTATGTTTTTGACAAAAGATGTATGTCAGATGGATTCGGGATGATAATAATATTTTTGCAAAAACATTCCTGTGACCAAATCTGTGTCCTGATCGAGGGTATAGGAATGTTTGTAAAAAACAAGAGTGTAAAGGTTTGTAGAGTTGGAAGTTACACCGTATTTAAAGTTAGCGATGAGTGTGTTATCACCCAAAGCTACTCCGCTCCTTGTTCTGAAGATCTATTGTGGTGGAGGGGGGGTTTGTGTCCCTCTGTGGCCATATAGCTGCAATGTTGCAAGGAGCCTGACCAAGATTGTGATTCATAAAGACACCCATAACTGATTTGAAAGATGAAGGAAACATCTTGTGGAAAAAGGTGCCACAAAGGCCTACTCCTGGGCTTGTGAGTAGTACATGGCTCTGTGTAGTGAGTGCCTTGTTGAGACACAGCTCGGGGACATTGTTTAATGGTTTACCAGTTACAAAGTGAGTGTGTGGGTTGGTGGCATGTTGAAGGACTGTTACATATTCAAGCTATTTGGAACTAAGTCCCTGCACATGAAGAATGACCTGGCTTCTTGGTATGTGAGTGTACAATGCTCAAACCCTAAAACTGAAAAATGCTGGTCTGACTCAAACCCCATAAATGCCACGTTTCCACCGAGTAGAGCGGGTCGGGTCAGAGCTGTTTGATCTGGTTATTTTGGCTTTTCATTTGCCAAAAGTTGGGTAGGGAACGGATATAAGCGAGCCTAACCGCTCTAAGCCGATCCCATTTTCGGTACTCCTTCTGAAAGGGTGCCGAAAAGGTGGAGGTTTTTACACAGGCCTTTGGAGACTCCATCTCGTCAACACAATTTACATCTCAACAGTGCAAAGCTGTGTGCACACTCACAGAACTAAATATTACACACACATCGCACAAACAATCGCTCTTCATGCAGTGCTGATCCCAATTACCCATAACAGAGTTGGAAAGGATGAAGTGGGACTGCTTACCCTGGAGCGAGAAGGCAGCCAACTCCACCGCTGTTTCAAATGGACATTCTAGCCTGGGAAAAAAAACAGACATGGTAAGAGTCACAGCCAAATCAATGAGACCTACCACTTTCTATGATGAGTATTCAAAACAATGCAAATCAAACTAAAACATGTGTTCCTTTGTGATAGCAGCATACATGTTGTATTCCCCAGTCCACTTACTGACTGGGTTATTAATACTTCTCTGCTCACCAACATGTAATCCTGTAAACCTCTTACAGTAACATGACCACCAACACAACAACTGGATTCCTGCTTTAAGGGATAACCACCGACTGAGAGAGGCTATACAGTAGTCCTGGGTCAAAAGTTACTTGTGTGAAATAATAATTGGTTAAATAAACAGGACAGCAGAGTTGTGTATGAAAAAGAAGGTTTTCTTTTTCCCTCATAGCATTCATCAAGCTTGGTTGCAAATAACTACTCCATCACCTAAGCTGTAAACTGCCAAAATAAGAAACTGACAAACCCCTGACAGTTGTCTTTAATGTTATGACAAGTTAACTACGGTACATCTCTGCCTGTCTGTCTGTCTGAGTAATATGACACTTTCAAAATACTTACATCAAAAGGTGTAAATAATTGGTGTAAATTAAGATGGTGGACATGACTTACTTGCCACTGAGGACATCTTGCTTTAACTGTAACACAAATAAGTATCTGAAAAACAAAAGGAATAGGGTTTAGATGTGGTGATGAAATGGGAGTCATTCTGACAGTTTTATGGAACATGATAGACATAATCATCCATGCCAACATGGAACACCAAAGCAAATTACATTTACTTTTTGAAATAGTGGGTGAATATCCAGAAAAAGGGTAATTGCTATGATGCTTAAACAAACTAAAGTAACCCTGTGAGCATTAGACCAATGGCTGCCTTTCTTTGAGGCATTATGACATGTACAGAATGACACAATAAACAACCTCATGAGCCCCATTCCTCCAGGAGTAGGTCAAATAATCAGGCTCAACTCACCTGGTGAGCTCCTCGTGCAGGTTGTTGGGTTCTGAGGAGTAAAACTTAACTCTCAAGTGAAGGCAGTATGGTGGACCAACTGAAAGGAAAGAGGTCAAAATGGAAGCTTAATAAATGTTAACAAGCGCATCAGTCATATATCTGAAGTGTAGAAAATGGCACTAAACGTGTCCTATGGACCAGATGCACCACACTCACATATACACAACAATAGTGATAAATCAGTGTTCTGTGTGCATTACTACAGCACTGTAAACAGGGAGGTGTTTTTCAGAGGATATGTTGACTGTGAAGAAAGCATTCTTTCACAAATGACAGTCAGATCAGTAGGGCTGTCGCGGTGAAGGAATTCCCCGTGCGGTGAGTCAGGGTGGCTAAACAGTGCGTTATGCAATATAATTGCTCCACCCCTTTTTTAGGCCTAATTATATATTTATTAAGCCAACTTGTTTGTACCGTATTGGTCCGAATATAAGACGGGGTTTTTTCCCCTGTAAATAGGTCGGGGTCTAGTATTCGTCGTCCCGTTACCAGAGCGACCATTCAGCTTAATAATAATAATAATAATAATAATAATAATAATAGGCTATATTTAATATATAGCCTACAGCGCATTTATCGCACTCAAAGCGCTTTACATAGCTTCAGTTGTGTTTATTTTTATTTTTTTTATCGGTTGGAACCAACACTGTCTGTGCTCTCGGACAGTGCTCTCTGGGGCATGCGTGTGTGCAATGGGAGATAGAACGCTTTGTGTGGAGAGAAAACAAGAGGCACGGGAAAATCGCCAAAGAAAGCCTTGACTCATTATGTTGCGAGTCAACGTGTCAGAGGCAGGAATCGGCTGTGCGATTGGCTTTTTAGCTGCGGCAGTAAGGAGAGATCAGATTTCCAACTGCGATTTTCCTTTTACGCACATCACAGCCGCCGTAATGTTTAGATTTCATCATTTGCATCAAAGCCCTAATGATAATAAGAATAAGAGGCTCTATTTAAACGCTGTCCAAGCGGTCGTTGTGATTGTAACTTTATCGGCTGTAAACTGAAACTAACGGAGATCGCGGAAGCCTTCCAAACGACAACTGTAACGTGCCCCGGTTATCATTTCAGCCTTAAACCACTGCGTTGATAGCTTTCGTTTCAGCACTAGGCTATGTGATTAACTATGAGAATTAAATAAATGTTGCGCCGAGGACAGCAGCGAGGATGACCGAACCAGAGCATAGAGAGATGACCGCGAGAGCGGTCACAGCGGGGCAGAGGAAAAAAGTCTGTGGTGAACACAGTCTATTTGCACTACTGTTCATTTGCAATGAAGGAAAGTGTTTTATTCAATGCGTTTTTATTTTCATATATGAAATAAATAAAATTAATTTCCTTTTAAAAACAAGATCTGGCCTTCAAATCTTTTTTCCAAATATGAGTTTTGAAAAGCGGGGGTTCGTCACCTTTTATAACAGGTCCATGGACGTCACGTGCGGTTGTTGCGGTGACCGCCCATGCTCTGCGATTGGCTTGAAAATATTGCAGTATTTCATCTGTGCGGTTATCGCGACAGCCCTACAGATCAGGTTATTTTGCTTAGACATTGTCAGTCCCCTGAGGAAGACTTGTCCTTCTGTTTCTCCTCACATATCGTACTAATGCACGAGCATCACACTCCATCAATCGTGTGCTGTCGACCACAATCTCTGACCCTATTTACTGAGGTCTTTCCCGTGGAAATGCATGACTTCAATCACTCTGTCTGAAACACTTGCCAGATGAGCAGTCTTAGTGACTGAAGCTCCATCCGAGCACCAACACTGAACCCTCTTTCAAAGTCAATCACATATTTTCCTCTTGCCAGCTTAATTCAACATCTACATTCGTTATGTTTCTCTTCTCATTTATTCAAGGTTTTCCTTGAATTTGTCGACCGTCTGACCATAGACATTTTCTACCTATAGTATCGCACACACACACAGATTCTACATCTATATCAAACAAAATATAGAAGATGGGGAGGGGAGATCTGTATACTTACTTTTCACTTGTTTTTTGATACTTTTTGTAATGTCAAGCCAGTGCTGAAACAAAAGAGAAATTACAATTGAACAACTTTTTAGAAAAGCACAGCAACTGAAACAAAGTAAACTTGCACAAGTTCAGCGAAAAAAAACCAAGCTAAACAGCAAAACGGATTTCACATTTGATCTCATAAGTGTAGTCTTTTCTGACACAACTACTAGACCTGCCATTGTGCCAGTTACAAACATTAAATATCTGCAGTATATTTGCAACTAAATGCTGGGAGGCACACCCAGCCTCACCCAAACCATTATAGTCAGTGCCCAGTTCTGTAACCGTTCTTGGAAATTCAGGCTCTATGATGCATAAAAAATGTCAAGGAGAGGTGGTGTGCCTGTGTGTGTGTGTGTGTGTGTGTGTGTGTGTGAGTGAGTGAGTGAGTGAGTGAGTGAGTGAGTGAGTGAGTGAGTGAGTGAGTGAGTGAGTGAGTGAGTGAGTGAGTGAGTGAGTGAGTGAGTGAGTGTGTGTGTGTGTGTGTGTGTGTGTGTGTGTGTTAGTGCGAGAGAGAGAGATAACAGAGGAACTGGCAGCACTGTGTAGTCTCCTCTCCCCCACATTCCTTAGTCCAGCCTCCCTCTCCCTCCATGTCTCAGCTCTCTCTCTCTGTCCTCAGTCCCTCCCTCTTTCAGCCTACCTCCCTCTTTCCATGGCCTTCACATAGTATCAGAGTGAAGGCCCAGGGTCACTGGCAGACCAGTGACTTAAAACGCTGTGTCTCAGGGTACAGCATGACTCCCACGGCCAAACAAGAGTCCCAGAACCAATCCCTTTAGCCCATTCACTTGAGAGGGGAAAGTCCCTCTCTAAAGAGGGGAGGCTGAATGGTGCTTTGGACTGAGAAACAGGTGAAGTCTGGCTGTGAGCGGAGCTGAGAAGACTGTTTGTGACTATTGGTGAAAATATCAAAACGCTTCCAAATGTGTGGACACAATTCAATCATCTTTTTAAATTGCCAATTATTTTTGATCATAATTATCTGTCCAAATGTTTCAACATTGTTAAGTCAATTTTAAGACATGATTATAAACTGTTGCCAACACATTGGGAAACCCTTGTTTAGGAAAACAAAGAAAGAAAAGCAAACAGTTCAGAATAATAAGAGACTGAGTGTGGCTCTATTCTTACGGGCACTTGTGCCGAGTCCATGAAGCGCAGTCCAAAGTAGTCTTTCTCTATGATGTCCAGATGGTACATGATCTGGTCAAACAGCTCCTCACCTTTGGCTTTTTTCTGAACAGGGAGACACACAGACAAACAGAGGAGATAGGTGACAAACCACAATTTGAAAAAGAATTTCAATGGACACAGGCACAGGAATCTGTCATGTTAATCATTCTGATGCTATACTTCCAGAAGGGTTTTCTCTACTCCAAATGAGGCCTGCTGAGAGTTAAGAATTAGGTCAAAAAATGCAGTCTTAGTTTAAGAAGCACACAGTCATTAGAACAACACTGGTTAGGGTTTTACAGACATTTCAAATGATCAAACCAGTTCTGGTATTTACGCTTGCAAGTAACACAGCAGGGTTACTTACTAATTCTTTTAAATGTTCTTGATGAATGAATTTGTCTTTAAACTGGCAAGACAATGAAGATATAGTGAAAAGCTGCCCTTAACCATTTCCCACAGCCAAAGGTTTGGTAAGGTATATTCAGAAGGTCTTGATTGGTCTCAACCAACTGTCCACAAACTAAATATATTTAGTTAAAAGGTGCTAAGAGGAACCTCATTTCTGAAACAATCCCCTTTTTTCCTCTGATGATCATAAATGACATGTAACAGCAAATGAGACCATCAGTGCAAATAATGCTATTTGTATACAGTTTTTCTTAATGCCTTTGTCATGGGTATACGCTCACCCAGGAACAACAGCTGGCTCAGTAAAAAACACTACCACTTTTTTTTTGTGCTTTTAAAATGACAAATACACATGGTTGGTTAGATAATTCAAACTATTTGGCTGATCCCCTTTTCTATCAATGATTGAATCGTTTAGTTGACTAATCATTGCAGCTCTATTGTCAACTTTTTTTAAATGATTAGCAATTATGCATCCGATTCGTCTACAGAAGAGTAAGTAGATACTTTTCCCCATTTGGCAAAAAAAAATATGTTGCTTTGATTGGTTTAAGTGTGCATGTCCAAAATGTGTGTTTTATGGACTTGAATGGAAATATGAGAAAATATTAAACATGAAGTACTATAAGCTTGAATAGGCGTTTACCTTTCTGACTAGGCCGTACCAGTTACTGCCTGTGACTGGGAGATCTCTCCCTCACATGCACGCGCACACACACACACACACACACACACCGACAGGGTGGCCATGGTAACGGGGGCTGAAGCACCCCAGACACTGAGGGAAGTGGGGCGGGCTGCGTACACCATGTGATCATCTGGCTCTGTGGGCCCTTCACACCAGCCAAGATCAGTCTGAGCAGAAGTGACATTTTTGATTTATATTTAGCTACTTTCTTCATCTGGATTTTTTTTCCAGATTTCTTTCTCATCTGGATTTCTTTCCCATCTCTGCTCTAGTTACAGTTGCAAAATATAGTACATTTAATAAAACATTTTCACCAGTCTTACATTCTTTTCATGAGTTTTAAAAGCATGCTAGAGAACCACAGCATTCATAATGTAACACCTCTTTGAGTGAAACATACAGCATTTCCCACAGTGCAACTCATCAAGGCAATCATACTGTTAGTAGTCAAGTCCAAAAGGTATCCCTTCAGTAAATTACTGGGGTGTAAAGAATCTTAATTGTACGAGTGTTTAATGATGCACTCACTAACCATCGCAGCAACCAAACCACTAACTCTGGCAATGGGAATGCAGCCAGCTCAATGTGCTTTCACTGAGCTTTGATGCACTTATGGCGCTGCTCATCTTGACCAAGATTTGAACCACATCCTATTCCTTTGCAGCACTCAGTCCATCCATTAGTCTAGTCTTAAAAGTTTAAGTAACATTTTACAATCTACGTACAATCCAGTAGCCACAGAAATCAGGGACCAATCAACAGTGGTTAGAAGAAAATGAACTAAATTGGTGAGGTAAGGACAGGGACATGAGTACTGTAGGAGGTTACCCTGTGTCTCCTTAAACACACTCTCCAACGGACGCACGCACTTGCACACACACACACACACAGATAGCTCCTGGGTAGCTCAGAGGGACTGGCCACATGCTAGCTGGCACAGTTGACCAGGCATACCGCACCCCTACAGTACACAGGGACAGAGAGCGAGAGCGAGAGAGAGAGAGTACAAAGGACTCATTGTGATGTGGTGTGTGTGTGTGTGTGTGTGTGTGTGTGTTGCATCCAAGCCTTGTTATACGGCCTGCAGTATTGTTGGGCTGTTTGCAGTCTTTCTGCCTGCCTGTGAGCATACAGCTCTGTCTCTAAGAAACCCTGTCACAATTTACAAATCAGGTGCCAATGTACAAGTTGATTAAACCATCCACTGTAGTAATGCATCCATTTTAAAAGAAGAGGTGTAGGACAGGTGAAGACTAGTGGCTAGGGAAGGAAAAGCATGCATTATGGTGGACTGGATTCCACTTCCTGAAAGTCAATCTGTCCAATCATCAGTCAGAAGCATTGCATTCCACGTAGATTCTCGTGTGCATTACAATGAAACAGGATCAAACCAAACACTGATGTAATCATGCCGAGCCAGTAGGTGGCACCTGCGTCTCAAATCTCTGTTTTACCCGTAAAAACACGAATATATGCAAAACTGACCCTGCGTTCCAAATCGCATACTTTCTACTATTTAGTATGGTAGAAAAAAGATTTAGGATGTCCCAATTCTTGTGGCCAGATTTAGGATGGTTAGAAGAACCCGGATGTCTACTACATCCGGCCAAGAATTTTTAGTGTTGAAAACAGCATCCTATTTGGGCGATTCTTACAGTGCGCACGTGAAGTGACGTCACATCAACGGAGCCTCCATATGAAAACAAACGGGGATGCGACTGATATAAAAGCAAGAGGCAAGATCAAGGTGCGATGTTATGATGAAATAAATAAGTAAAAGTATGTCCCAATAGTATGCCTACTGCATCCTAACTAGATTCTTTTTATGGTCAGATGTAGTATGTAGAATAGAAAAAAGAAAGAGTATGCGATTGGGAACGCAGGGTCAGTCTTTAAATATCTCCACCCTGGAGGGCGTTTACCAACAGCTCAGTTTTTATTGATCCAAAATGCTGTTTTCCACCTTAATATCTATTTCAAATGCATTTTTCTTATTGCCTATAGTAAGCCTACAGACTATGGACGGTCCTTGTGGATTCTTTAACATTATTGACTGTTTTCTAAAAAGAAAGCACTCATAACTTGGCTTTCCACATCTTTGTAGACCATTGCCTATGGTTTTTTGCAACTCTTTTTGCATTTATGTTAGCAATGAGGGGTTTATGGACCGCAGCATTACTATAATATCAGTCACTGGGTCGGCAAGACATGAACATTCTGTCAGAAAGTCCACAGTCAGATCAGGTTCTTCTGCTTAGACATTCTCAGTCCCCTGAGGAAGACTTGTCCTTCTGTTTCTCCTCACATATCGTTCTAATGCACGAGCATCACACTCCATCAATTAGTTGTGTGCTGTCGACTCTGACCCTATTTACTGAGGTCTTTCCCGTGGAAATGCATGACTTCAATCACTCTGTCTACTGAAACACTTGCCAGATGAGCAGTCTTAGTGACTGAAGCTCCATCCGAGCACCAACACTGAACCCTCTTTCGAAGTCAATCACATATTTTCCTCTTGCCAGCTTCATTCAACTAGAGCTGCAACGATTAATCAAATAATCGTTTATTAAAATAATTGGCAACTATTTTGATTATCGATTAATAGTTTCAAGTGATTTTTTAATAAAAAAAATCCAAATTCTCTGTTTTCAGCTTCTCAAATGTGAATATTTTCTGGTTTCTTTAATCCTTTTATGACAGTAGACTGAAATATCTGTGTGTTTTGGACATAAAAATACATTTGAGGACGTCAATATGGGCTTTGGAAAACTGATCAACATTTTATGACATTTAATGGGCCAAACCACTAATCGATTAAACGAGAAAATAATCGACAGATTAATCGATTATCAAAATAATCATTAGTTGCAGCCCTAGATTCAACACTTATTTATTTATTTATTTATTTATTCAGGTTTTTCCTTGAATATGTCGACCGTCTGACTGTAGACATTTTCTACCTATAGTATCACACACATACACACAGATTCTACATCTATATTAATATTAGCATAGACAAAACATTAAATATGAACACTGAAGTTAACTAGCAGTTTCCAGTTAGGGTTGGTTCCTCTAAATGTTGTGTCTTTCAAGCCACTACTTTATTTCTAACGATGAGATGAGAACTAAAGGTAAACAAATGTGTGTGCACTTAACTTTTTCTCTCGACTACAAATCTTGTATGAGACAAAAGGAAGTCGTAGGAGGCGACAGTGTGGGTGGCTGTGTGGGGTGGAGAGATAAAGAGAAAAGACAGGGGAAGTAAATAAATGGAAAGGAAGGAATGTGAATCATAAGGCTGTGTGGAAGTGTGTATGGACATGGATGCTAACAAACAAGAGGTATCCCTGGGAGACAGCTTTGGAAGCCTCACCATCTAGCGACATACACACACACAGCTGGAAGTCCAGTAAAGCATATGAATGAGCCCTATTCACTTCTACATGGGGGCTGTCTATTTACAACCACCTGAACATCTAAAAAGGGAAAAACAAACTGCACCATGTAGCAGGGGGTCCACAAAGGTTCTGCCAGTTGGAGTTGAACTGTTAGCTATGTAGCCGTCACCTCGCAGCCTGTGAACACTTTGATGGTGCCAACTGTTATGCTTTTCTAACACGGGTCTTGTCAACACAACAGTTAACTGCATATTTTCCACACAACATGAATTCAAACTACAACGAGGGAAGCTTTAGTCTTTTAAATTGACAACCAAACTGTCCAGTTTTATAGATCGTTAGCCTCATAGCATTTACTCTACTCTCCTTTTACTCTAAATCTACATCTACTTTACCCTACTATATAACCCTTAAAATATGACTTAGACAATTATGCTATTAGGCTAACAATAAGTAGATGTAGAGTAGAGTAGATAGAATACAGTAGATGTAGAGTAAAAGAGTACAGTAAATATGATTTAGGCAATTATGCTATGAGGCTAATGATATGTGAGTGCTCCATTGTCCCTGGGTGCTCCTACATAACATTATATACACTACTTAAAGCAAAGAAAGATTGCCAGCAAAGGGTAGCTATGAGCTTGGTTTACCTTTTCTTAACAGTGTGTTTAACTATAAGATAAGTGTGGCTGAAACACAGATAGTTGGGTTAGGGTAGCAATGTTTCACACAATGAGAGTTCAGAGCCCCATGTGACCAACACAAAAAGAAAAGAAAAGAAAAAAAACACAGCAACAACTCAAATCTATCACTGTCCCAAAGGATGGATATACAGAGTGGGTTGCTCTTCACTAATTAGAGTTAGACAAAACAGCATTGGTCTGGCTAGGGGCGCTTTAAGACCTGCCGGTTGGATAGGAGCTAAGTGTGGTTGGCTTCCAGCTTTGCTACGGTTCGTTTGTACAGGTGAGAACACTGCATTCACACTAGGGTCGGTTGCACATCAAAAGCTGAACAAACAAGCGTACCGAGACCTTGAAGAGGTCTCTGTGCGCTTCCAAACAAACAGTGATGGGGTCTGTTTGTGGTGAGAGCTTGGGTGAACTGAGTCCCACCCAACTGCAGGAATCACAGCGTAACCAGCGCTATGCACTATTATGGGATAATAAAACAAGCTACTTTGTAGTAGAGTCGTTCAGGTCCACGTTAGTGCTCCTGCCCCAGACACATCTGACCAATGAGTGAAGAGTGACATTTGCCGCTACATTTGGCTTCGCTTCACCAACTCACCGACTGATTTGGACCAAAGGAAAGGATAGGTGTGACAGAGAACAAAACTTGTTGTCATTTTCCCATCTGGTGTGAACCAAGGACGCAAACTGTAAGTGGACTATCAGGTGTAAAACAGCCCTAACACTGGGTCTTAATGGGAAACTCCATCGTATAGGCCTCGATGACAAAACACTCATTTATATCTACAGTCCTAGATTTTTAGAATTGTCCTCTGCCATCATTTTTCTGAACTGCTTCTCGCAAATGTGTCAGAACCTCCCCTGCAACCTCAGCATATCCAAAACATTGAGAATTACAATGTTTTAGTGGGTGGCTCTAGTTTTAGCCGTTCTTAAGTTTCGTTCAACACAAACACACAGAGAGGAGACACTTTTGAAATGATATCTGATTCACTTTGAATGAGAAACTCATTTCAACCAGACTGCCAACATGCAAGTGGGACTGTCTCATTTTTTGCATCTCTGTTGTCTGTGTTTATTTAATAAAATATTCTTTATTATCTTTCCCTCATGTATTCTTTTCTACATTTTGTAATCAGTGCAATATAATTCTATCTAGGAGACAAAGCATTCATTTAGACTGTAAATAAATTACAAAAACACACACCCATTAGACGAATTCCTCTAAATTTGAGAGTAATGCCCCAAAAGGGTGTGTGTTGTTGTCATAGTGTAATCACTTAGAGATAGCCTGATGATAAGCTACCTTTATCTGGGGAGGGGAAGCACCCTAAAAAAGCTCACTTTGAAACCTTACACAAGGTCAGGTCCCGACTGGAATGCATTCAGAAATCCTACTGAATTTTCTAACTTCCTTCAGGCGGAAACAGCAAATGCCATTGATTTAAATAAAGAAACAATAACTTATGAAAAACATCTAAACTAACAACTTAAGATTGTGAACAAGTTCAGTTAAAAAAAATCCGGTCATAATATATGTCCAAAAAAATCTGAAAGACAAAACAAAGATGGACAGTCAAGGCGAGTAACCGTCTACTGGAACATTCTAGTGCCTCTCTCTGTGTGCACACCATGCTGAGCCCATA